>JAIPMN010001435.1:2372-22100 GCA_020650975.1 Apostichopus californicus | reverse complement strand
TATAACATAGGGGCTACGTAAATACGGGATTATAAACTACATACATAAGAATAGTACAGATTTATTTATATCGTTAATCGGCTGTTGTTTACTCCAGGAAATATACTTTCAATACGTGCAATATCAATCTTTCGTACAAAAGTTCTTAAAAATTAAAAAAGTAGCGAAAGATAAATATAAATGACATCGTGGAACCCCCTGCATTAATAAACGAATCCATTTCATTACAGCATCAAATCTCAAGTACTGCACTGCTGTGTACCAGTACCGTACCCTAGGCTATAATAATATACAGTCCCGTGCGAAGATGGATTTAAACTGGATATACTCCCTGCGGTTTTGGCTCCAAATTTATAAAATCGTTAAAATTATTTTAACAAAATGAGGTGAAATGCATAAGGGTAAGATTTTGTACATGGGAACCTTGACAATCATCGTTTGAAGGAAGAATAAATATCGAAAATTTCAGAATAACTTTGAGGTCCCGTAACATGTTGAGCGCAAGTAACGTTCGATATTTGGTGTAGCCTAGGTCCAAATTACTATGTGAAAAGTTGATTTGTTAATATATACAGTAGGTCTAGCCCTGTACGTAAGTTGATCAGATATTATTCAAACTAAGAACACAGAAACCAGAAAATATCGTGTTTTGTTTTCTTTATTTCAAATAGTAACACATAGATATTTTTATTATGTCCGGGATTCCCGGGAATGATACCGAAACGAATGTAATAACCGGTTGTTTTCCCAATACCGGTAGTAGTTACACATTGCACTGTGATCGGGATTAGTCAATACCGGGATCGGGATACCGGGATTCACTTGACTACCGGGATCCCGCACAACCCTATTTAGGAGTGATTATACCATCAGATTCAGATAAAATCCATCTACACATAATAGGATATCACCCTCCTCAAGAAATTAAACAGCTACGAGCCAACATTTGATCGTTACTAAATTACTAATATCTGGCAGCAATCGGTTTGACTATGAAAATCAGGCCAACTGTGGCATATTGGAACAAAATGTTGCCATTGAGTGATCCAGATTAAGTATGGTAAATATCGTTTTTATGTGGACTGCTGTCATGTAGGAGCATGCAGGCTGCATACTACTTAGCAGACAAATCCCCATGGCAACTGACAGCAGAAAACTATATATCTAGCAACTAAATACTGTTCATGTAATCCACATAACTAGTTGAGTAACAACAAGGCTCTTTTTTAAAGTTTGGGGCACATATTTTTGAAACTGGGAATAACCCAGCTTGCACAGGATCTGATTTTTTCACACATTGACAACCAGCACTTAGTGGGTAAGCTGCACACAGGGCCCCTACATAATGTAGCATAAAGAATTAATGTTGTTTCTATGTCAGTTTATACCCTGTGGTTCTACTGTCTGTTTCCACGACACCATGATAGTGTTAACAAATTGTTCATGACAATAACGTTTCATAGAAAACCTCAATTATTGATTTCATCTTTACCTGTCTGTCGTTCTAATAGATCTAATTTAGTAATTAAAAGTGCAACTAATTGTAACACTATACAGCAGTTGCTATACTATTGTGTGTCTGTAGTAATACAGTACATTATTAACATGCAGAATGGTCCATCTACTGTAAGGAGAAAAACACCTGGCTTGTACAATTTGTGCAAAATTAATGATTTACCTTTATGTTATTTACGGTTCCATTTGTTTCTCTACTATTTATAGACTTTTATACGGTATAGAAATGTTTAATATAGATAGGGAAGTAAGGATTTTCTGGTAAATTTAGTTGTTCGGAAAAAATGTAGCAACATCACAATGGACCAGTACTGTATGTACTGTACTGTACATACTGTAGGAGAGATGTGTAGGTTGGTAAATAGAACAACAGCTTTGAGGGTATAGTACCAATTTACCATTCACCTACTTGGAGGAACTTACAAATATCAGAATCTGATGAACATTATTAACTGGTCGTTCTCCTGACTAACCGCCAAAGTTGTTTTTGGTTGTCCAAACAGAAATTTGCTCATCTCGGACGACTGTAATACCATTAAAACTTTGCCCTGAAAGTGCTAAAACATTTCTAATAATGTAGTTTTAGGTAGATAGTAAAGTGCAAGTATGTTCATACGGAGACAGGTAGAAGTAAATCCTTAAGTTTGTAGACTTACACAATTCCTGGTGAAATTGTGGTTTCATGGCCAAACTTTACAGGATATATTTAATCAAACAACATATTTCTTTTCTTTATATCATGATAGAGTATGGTACCACCAGAATCAACACAAAATATGGCTTTAAAACTCTATTAAAGCAGCAATTTGCGTTGATTCTCGAGATTTTACAATACTAGGATACTATACCAATGACGTAAACTAAGCTAACTGTAAAGTTTCAACTCAAACTATTCCCGAAAAGTGCAAAAAATATGACATTTTCTGATTTTCGTATTTTGAATCTTTGACTTCGATAGACTCCTCCCACTTATAGGAACCTTGTGAATATGTATAACGAACAAGGTACTTTGAATAGCAAGGTAAACAGTAAACAAAAATCAGCTGAGGAGATGTACGTACCGTGCAAAGGGACAGTTACGCCATATCTCATTGCATACATTGCCCTAAAAACCCAAGAAAATTTGTCGCTCCGCGAAAATAAAACAGCAAGGATACATAAGAGAGAAAGTCATGGAACCAGAAGAACCCGATCGGTACGTAACATTCGCGAGAACGATATTGTATCACTCTATTCGGTGTTACATAGGCTAGTTACTGTAGTACAATCAGACCTATTAGTGTGTGACTTACACTGGTTAGGCCTGAATAACGTTATGTACACGCTTTGCATTGTGCACTAAAAGCAATGTAGCTATGAGTATGAGTGTAGCGCAATGGGGGCTGTTAGTTTCCGGACGCGTTAGTTTCTTCTCTTAAAAAACCTTAGTTTCCTCCTCTAACAACATGGGAGAAAATAACGTTTTTCAGGAGAGGAAAGTAACGTCTCTCAAGGAAATGCAATAAGGCAAATTGGCTAGACCATGTGGAGATTTAAGTAGTGCTTTGCAGCAAGGGATTACCATGCCAATGAATGAGTCTATTTTTAGTGCCAAGTCATACATAAACATCTCTTCACTGATTGGTTGAATTTGAATAGGCGGTTTTGTAGAGCTACATGTGATAAATACTAAATGATTCGATGTGTCAGGGAGACACTTTCTCAGAATCATATAAAAGCCTTAATTACTTGCTAATTAACGTTCGCTGTGGGGAAAAAAGTATGAGAAAGTCTTAGTTTTGTCTTTTGTGATTGTATTATGATAAAAACTTGATAGACACGGAAAAATTTAGGAAAAACGGCGACTCAACGCAAAATGCTGCTTTAATAACATACTGGTTATCCCATTTTCCAACTTTGTCTCTTGACTTTGGAGGGGGGAGGATATGAGCATGGGGACAAAGTATTCGAGCTACAGTAGATACCTTCATTTCAGTAGCATGCTTGACATATTTCAGCTCTTTTTGCCAAACAGGGCAGGAAGTCATTGACACGTCAACTTCCCATTGGCCTGTTCAAAGTTCATAACGAAACTGTGTGCGATTTGCCCACTCTACAGTGCAGTTAACGACGCACAGTAGAAACTCTTTGTACTGTGAAAGTTTTATTTTCTACATAAAAGAAAGTGCAATTAGATAACAAACTCTTCTCGGTAGTCTTGTCCATGCACGCACATATTGCCTACTAAAATCAAAATGCATCATAATGATAATGGAGATGAAAAGCAGGAAGTAACTTATAAGATAAACATCCACCAATTACAAGGTTTCATTAAACTTTCTAGGCTAGTGGGTCATGATTTTTATGCTAATTGCTGTAACCTTCCTTTCAACCAGTGTACTTCAATTGAGGCTTTAAAGGAAAAGTGAACGTTGGTCGATTTCTAAATAATCTTCAAAACTAAAATTGCGATCTTATAAATACGTCAGGAGTTCGGATATGTGACATACAAACATGCAAAATTACTATGTTTAGAATAACACAATATCTCACAAAACTAATATTATCAAAAAAAATTGTTTTTGTTTTTGACACTTTTCAAGCATATCATCAGCAATTCATATGTTTTGTCAAAATGTCAGACTTCCGTAGTAACTTGACAACGTCACAGATATCAGGTTCTTGAAGGTGTCGTTTTATACTCAAAAACACCTTAACTTGTCTACGATCTGCCTTTTGTGGTTTGGGTCAAAGATGTAAAGTTGGCATCTTGACAAAACAAGGCAGTTCGTTTTCATATTATGTCCTGTACGTTTAACTGGGAAGCTCTGTATCTGAAATGATAGCGATATCAGAAAACAAATATGTTGAACCTTAACTTTGTCAAATGAGATAAAACTTCACTTTCAATGACATACAAAGGAGTACCTCTAGTTCCAGTGTGTTCTGCATGAAAATGTCCATCTACTGTGCAATAGAGAGCAGCACCACCATCCCCTAATTTAAGAAGCCTTATATTAATTAATTACAGTAAAAAAAAAATCCCCTAAATCTAACTTTTTAAACTACGATAGCTCCAAAATACATGCTACCTGAAAGAATGAGTCAAGTATCAGTCAGTTTGTTCCGTTTTTACCCGGAAATACAGAATTGGTTAACACCCAAATGACTTTCTTTTAACTCAACCTCAACTGACTACCCTGTAAAGCAATTAACTGTGAAAACTAGTTCCCTTTTCCCACATCTCATGAACTTGAACACAATAGTTCACTTTCACTCATATTAATAATAGACAGAAAAAATCTCTCCTGCAAGCATTTCCTAAATGGATTTTACAAATGCCTTCAAAAGTAAAGTCACTTCAGGGAATTGTAGAGAAAGTTCAACACAAAATACTATCTAGCCTTAGGAATGCAAGTACCAAGTCCCATTATTCAGAACAGAGTCATCCCTCAGGTTATTTTTACAGTCAAGTTGTTCACTAGTAAATGAAGACAAGATAACCAGATTTTTTAAATCTGTTTAGCTTGTTTGGAATGGTGTGTCCATATACCTGTACATGTACTGCAGATGCAAGCAAGCTTGGCCAATCTTCAATGGGCTCATGCAGGCCTGAAAGATACACATTACTGTACAGATAGTGCACAGAACTTGCCATAGTCTTTGATTATAAATTGTATATGATTTTGTACAGAAGCATTTGACCATGTCGATGCTAGTTTTGAGATATAAATATATTCTTTTCTATTCGGTTTTTGTGAGCAGAAGTAAGAAACTACAAATAGGTCGTGTAAAGTGAAAGCGCCCACAGTACAGTGCTATAGAAGCACTACTAGTACCAGCAGCACCAGCAATATCCCAAGAGTTACTGGTGTGGGTATTCTAAGAGCAATATTTACGATACTATCCTGTTACCCTACTCAAAATACTGCTTGCACTCAGACCTACTGTACCCTGTTAACAAACATTGGTAACATGTAAGCACCATTTCCTCCTCCCTACCCCACCCCACCCCCGGCCCCCCCATGAAAAACCCTGAATAGTATGTTTGGAAGTGGGTTCGTGGGGTGACAATGCTTAAATATCACCTATTTTAATAAGCAATGACCAATCCAGTGCATATGCTGAGATGAGATAGGTGAGCATTATTATTCTTAAATACCTAACACCTGAACGTTTTGGAGAACTTTATATTTAACATGAGAAAGATAGTTAAAGTATTCTTTATAGTATATATATAATTTAGAAATATAAAGAAAGGTGACGAAAGAACAGAATGGTGAAGCTGTAAGAAGGTGATGACATAAAGATGAGATACATGGGAGAAGTAAATTTCTCTTTTTTGGCAGGGGTACAGAAAAATTTTCCTTCTTTACTTCTCTGAAATAAATTCCTATTCTTGGCAAACATCCCAGATACCCTACAACAGGCTCTCACAGCAATACAAACTAGGGGTGGCAGGCTACAGGACAGTCCTCATGTCAGTTGGACTGCCAGCATAAATAACTACAAATATGAACAGCTAACAAAGCATAATGAGCAAACTATGCAATAATTTAAATTCCAACTCTTCAAGAGCTCTACTACGCAATATCCAATCCTTAATAAAAAATTTAAAAAATCACACTGCGTTTTATCTTCCCTGATATGTGTGTTGAAAGGAAGTTGAAGGACGTCCTGGATTCTTGGTAATGCCCAAATAAGCTAAGTTTTAAGTTACAGATTGGAGTATCGTGCAATGGGTCAAAAGGTCAATCAATAACGGTACGAGTGATGTATATACACATACATACTGTGTTAGTGAATACATGTAGTACTGTAAATTTACCAAGTCCTGGTACATCGAGAGTACAGTGATTATCACCCGATACTTCACATACTATAACTCAGATCAATCAGAATTGGAAATTTACGAAGGAAAAAACTATCAGTATAGAAGATATCCGACTGTGAAAAGACTGGCAAGGCAAGAGTAGGTTTCACAAGAACTCAAATTTTCGCGACCTAATGACAGACTAGGATACGTTTGGGTTCCATGACTCTACAGTATATACGTACACATTACATACCACACACAATCGAAGACATTTAACATTACTCAAAACACACAGTCATTAGGAGTGAACAGGTTAACTGGGGCAACACAATTGTCTAAAAAATATATTTTCTTGTTTCTAAGTGTCCAAATTGAAAAACAACTTAGGTGAAATACTGTAGATATCCTCTTTGATTTAGGATTTAAGTCCTGGGTAATATACTGTAGTGCGGTGGAAATAACACTGCAGTGAATGGTTAATTTAAATCCAGTATTGCATCGCTTACTGCTATGCAATATGAGCAAATTGTTATACAAGTGCAATGATGTATTATTATAGCAGTTTTTGTACACAGAAACCATATTATTTTTATAAGAGGCAAAAGTAAAGAGCCTTCAAAACATCTACACAAAATCTGAGCACTAAATTATTCCTGGACCTGTACAGAAAGGTGACAGACAGGAACAATGCATGAGCAGATCAGATATCTACAAACTACACGCATGAATGTAATTATTCAAAGTATACTTAATTCATTAAGCTATTTGATAATATGATGTTGCCTGTAATGTGCCATCTAGGCTATCAGTGCCAGTAATCTGTGAAATTAATTCAACTGATTTTACTGGGAAGAAAACCCTACATCTTTAAGCCACTTAACATACAGTACATCAAGAATGTTCATCATTATTTGTATTAGGTACAGTATTAACTGAAATCTTACAAAAATTGCTTTGTAATTGCTATTGGCGATACTACAAAAATACTATTATACATATATATTTGTCTTGACTGATTCATCTTCATTAGGAATAATTGAGCTGGTAGTAAAGCAAACATTTTCAACAACAAAATTTGTACAATCCCTATTCATTACAAGGAAGAAAAAACGAAAATCCATAGCGATAATTTCAAAGATAAATGCTCGAAAAATTGCGTGACAAGTTGATACCATTTCGGATGTAATGCCTAACAGTGTGAAACTTTGGGTTTGTAATGCGATCTCAGTACTAGGGTAAATTAATATCCATTCTGTAGCTAGATGCAAGGTTAAATCAAACCACGTTTTTCTGTCACACACTGATCAGGAGGAACAAAGAATAACTTCCTCAATCACACAAAAGCAACAACAAAATATCACACTTATTTTTGTTTAGTTCTTTATAAAGTTATGAGGAATATATATATTTTTATATAAGTTATTTTCATTTTTTTCCCCTCTTTTTCTTCCCACCTTTTTTTTCAAGTAGAAAAGGTTGCACATGACAATGCAAAAAAATGAATACTATATTTGGACTATATTTGGACTATATTTTACTAACCTACAATAGGGCCATTATATTTCATTTTCAAACTAACTCATAATCCAAAATAAATTTGAACCCAACTTATAAAGTTGGTGAAAACATTACATATATGGTAGCATGAATTTGCACCTTTCTGTCTGTTCTTTTTGTGTGTTTAGTATTTTTTGTATTTTTTTGTGGCAATTTCAATGGTATTGCAGGCTTGGAAAAAAAAGTCTGAATTAGTCACAGGTGATGAAACATGCTAGAAATCATCAATTCCAAAGAACAAACTTCTCAAGGTTATGACACAATCCATCCATCAATCAATCAATTAAACAATCAAATACTTTAACAGACAGATTATGACCTCAGAGCATGTCATTGTTGTTTCACTTTGCATATTTTTTCCTGATTATCCACTTTTGCAGGATAGTCCAGGAGAAATATTTATCTTACTTTGGACTAACCTTATAATACAATGCTCAATCTACAGTGATCATGTGATTTACTTATATGTTAACACTGTTCATTTGAAGAATTGCCAACTTAATTACCAGTTTGTATATATATTGGAATCAACCATTCAAATGCTTTTAAACTGGCATAAAATGACCTCCAAGAATGACTGATGAGGACACTAAATATGTCCAGTGGTCTCATTACAACAGCAATTTCATGATTTTGTTTTCTCATTATAATGTACATAAAAACATTCCCAAAACTTATTACTTTTTTATCTTTACCCAACATGATGCTACGTACAAGTTTCCCCTCTCCCACTGCACTTTCCAATCAATCTAATCTGACATATAAATTGGTAATACTTTATTTAGCACCCCCCCCCCCCTCCTCTCTTGCTGACCTTGGCAGCTCACAACTTAACATGAAATCACTAGCCAAAACATTGATTTGATAGGTTTCTTTATCAAATAAAACAGAGAAACAAACACAGTTTGTAAATTATGAAACCTTGCAGAGTGCCTTGCATCATACTATCATATTCAACACCAATATATATGGGTCTCCCTTTGCCTTTATATGAAACACTACCTAACATCATTTTCCACTCCACTTCTACATGATCAGATCAATAGCTAAAGGCATCATTGCTCTAAACGCAGCAGCAACTTAGCAATCCTATCCCTCCTGTCAAAAATAGTCATGAGATTTTAAATAACCGCTTTTAAGATTCAAGCATCGATTGCTAAAGTTAACAAGAAAACAAACCTGAAAATACACTCCTCCTCTGTTTCTTGCCAACTATGCCAAAGGGAAAACAATTGCAAAAAGACAAATTTGCAATTACTCCTCCCCCCCCCCCTTTCTTCTCCCTTTTCCTTTATCTGCTGTTGAAAATTTAATTTAGATTTTGGTTTAAAACAGCTGTTTGAGATGACTGATCTTTTGGGGAATGATGGCTGAAGACATTTTTGAAGATTGGTGAATTTTGGTGACTCATGCTGTAGCCTACGATTATGAGGAATAATTTCCCCGTCTCGGAAACTAGAGAGTTCTACACAGAATTTTTCTTAAGAAGACCATTGCAAGTTATTAACAGATCTATACTGTAAGGGTCAGCACCATACAGTATACAGTATATTGATACTTCTTGTCAAGTTGTCACCTTAGATATTCTATGTATGTAAACCTTTGATAAAACAGATTATCTCTGACTGTCGGTTTTCCTGACTTGAGAGGCCGGTAAGTTCTTCTCTTTTTTGAGATGATTTGTAATTTATCAGGCCTCTACAAATGCACTCACCAACTCACCACTTGCAAGTACAACTGGGATTTGAGGACTATAACATTTACCGTGCTCAACATATTGGGAAGTGACTCAAGGACTAGTCAAAACACAGTTAATCAGATCCTTTTCTTAGCCGACAAAATAGATATAAATAGGTTGTATGTACTATGTACGTATACATATCTTGATTTGTTTTGGGTTTTATATTTTTATTTGAGAAAGAAGTGAATTATTTTGTATTAAAGGCATTTGGCTATATATCAAACTGAACTAGACTAGAAGACTTGTCAAATGTTAGTTCTCTGAGGTTGTCATTCTTTTGAACTTGCAGTTAGTTACAGGTCTCTTTCAGTACTATGGAACCAAAACGAGACCCTAATTACTATAAACCTAACCATGAGTTTTAAAATTAACTTTCATGGCCACCTATTTCCCCATTCCAAACTGAGCCCCTTTCCCCTCCCCCCCCCCCCCCACACACAAATAGTTCTACCAACTGGGCCCTTAATGATGGAGAGATAGGAGCTTATACTGTGTTACAGGGGTAGGGAGGGGGGGGGGAGGACGGAGAATATTGCTGTCTTCCCTTCCAACACTTCAGTTGTTCAGGTTTAATTAAAGTTTATTACCAACTATGCCAAAATTGAATTGACAATCCATGGAAAACTATAAATGTATTGTTTAATTTGTTTTTGACTCACATACTGTAGTCACCAGCATGACCATACAATGTATAAGAGCAGAGTATCTACACTACAGTACATGACTACACAGGTTCAAACTGTTATGATCACTCATGCTGGAAAACACTTCTACCAACAGTAAGGACAAAAGAAAGAATGTATAAATACTTTTGTAGACGGAGTCTACCTGAGATTCAGCTTGCTGGTTTCGAGGAAAAAGCGATTGTTCTTAGGACTTTTAATTCTCTTCACCACAAGCCAAAAATATCTACAGGCCAGCTGGGTTGAACCATATCGTCTATAGGATTTCATGGATGGCATATATATTACAAAGCCAACATTGGGTCTTTTTCTGCCACAATCCACTTAATAGACCCACTGAATGGAAGAAATACAGTATATGCCACAAAGAACTCCTTACAACCCTTTTGTTTTTTGCTGAAAAACAGCTTATCCTAATCTTATGCCATTTCTATGTTAACTATTATAAGTTTAACTCAATTAAGTGTTTCCTAGAAATGATACTTGACCATTTTCTTCTTATACACTACTTACAGTATGATCTATTTACAGAAGGGCTAATTCAAGGCAAGTTCTACACTGCCACATTTATATATTGCTTCTTTTACACAGCAAGGTGTTAGCCTGTTTGTGACTATCTTTTTTCTTTTAAACAGCAAGGTTTTAGCCATTACACATTATTACTGATGAACATCTTCTTACTTTCCAAAAGAATCACAACTTCTTCACAAAAGAACCAAACTTTCTTCCAGTCCTATTGATGATTGCTTGAAAACAGATAATGACATTGTCATAATGTTCTTCAAAAGCTATACAAGTTTGTAACTACATTAATCTTCTTGTTGATTTATCCTGATGATGTTGTTTGGAATGGTTGGCTCACCTGTCAATGTTCTCTGAATTTAGATTTAAATCAAAACGAAACATTCTTATAGAAATATATTCCTCTGTGCATAATTGAGTTTAATTATAAAGAAACAATGTATATATTTTCAGCTGAATTGCTGGGATGACATGATTCATTGCTGCTGTTGCAAGCATGAATTCACAAAATACCACCAAATTTGTCAAATGTATTTCTTCTTGATAAAAATGCTATACGTGGTTTGATCTAAAGATACACCGTATTAAACAGCAAATAGAAACACAGATGAATAGAATCAGTGTTAACTCATCTATTTCCAGTTTCAAAACCAACCTCCTACACTGTGGGTGCATAACTGTGTTATACATTCTATTCATCTTAGACATTACAAAAATGTTCAAATCTTCTCCTAATGTTGTTGGTATTGCGATTATACCTGTTGTTGTTATTATGAAAATGAAGATTGGTACAGCTGGTGTTTCCATCCATTCCAACACTTAGTTTAATTTGCTCATTTATTGGCAATGAATATATACATAAAAGACTTATACCTATATTAAACTGTGTAAGACCTACAGCTTAGGCCTATGTCTAAATCTCTAAGTTGATTAGCTTACCATAGATTGGGAGGAAATGTGAAGTACTGTAATGACATGTGGTATGATCATGTGATACAATGATACATTCTTATCTTTTTACTTACTAAACTCTTTCCATGGTCTTGTTTATGGTACTCACAGTGCAAGAACAACATGTTCCTACTGTATGTATATCAATTCTGTCCCAACTAGTGATGCGCAGATAATCGTCTGCGTTATTTGCTGATATTTGCAATATCGTTGGCATATCGATATTGGTAATTTTGAGCCTCATTGCCGGTAACGGCACACTGATAAACATTTTTTTTTCACACTTCTTGTTACTTATATGATGATTTATTAATCTGCTAAAAAAGAAAACATTTCTTAAGCCTCAGTTTCCATTTCGATTCATACCAAGTGGTCAATATGCTGATCAGCTGGTCAAAGAAACAAGACGTAAGTTCAGAAAAATATTTATCGATAACGATCTGTAAACAGACCAGTCAGACCACTTAACGTTACATACATGTATAGCAGTCTGGCCAGTGTATTATACAAGTAAACGCAACATAGTTAACACTGAACATACCCACTGACACCTGTTTTGCCCTTGCAAATATTCCTGGCAAGTATCTGTGTTGCTGTAAACCTTTGGTAAAACTAATTCCCAATTCCATCCCACCACACTACGATGACACTAATGTAATCTCTGATTGCTTGTGTTTCCATGACAATGCTAGTTATCACTATTATTTTTAACAGTTTATAATCTTGCTTAATAGTCTTTAGAACCAATTAAAATTGTATTCCAGTGACAATGTTTACATTTTACTGCACAGGTTTGGTGATGAAGGTTTGACTTTTCCCTCTGAAAGGTTCAAGGTTCAAAACTTGAAATTCAGACATGGAAACCCACATTGTAGATCCATCACAGAAAGTAAACATTGTAATAAATAAAGATAAACACAACCTTTCCAACACATGTGGCTTGATGACATCATATTTAGACTTGATCAAGTCTTTGATCTTGTGTTTTAAGAAACATTAAATATACGTGATATCTCCAACATAGAATATGATCTTTTTTTGCTGTTTGGGAAGTTGTATATGACAGTTATCTCTATCACATATATACCAATAATGATGGTTGGGTGTATGCCTACTTTAATATAGTTGTCAATGGGAAAGAACATTAAGATACATTGTGATGTTAGTTGTAGTTAAGGCCGACATATTATACAAAACAACAAACACAATAATGATCAAGTCTACTTCAATTTAAATGTAGAAAGCATTCGTTGACTTGTAACTGATTAGGTCAATGCCAAATACCACCATTGTTGATTAACACAATTAATTAGTAACCTGGATTTCCAAATAATAAATAATTATGGGCATTTATTGTTGAATAAAACCTTTGCCAAATCTATAGTAGGCTTTGGGCCTTTACATTTGTTGTATTTTACTTCCTGCTTCTGTATTCCTTTTACTTATCAGCAGGACATATGCCTACCTATAATAAGTTAGGCCTAGCCTAGGCTACAAGTTCAAGTTTCAACTAAGCCCTTGTGAGGCAAAGCTACTATTAGGCTAGTGTTAGACCAACTGAAGGAAAACAGTAATGAACACACTAAAGGGCTAAATGCTGAGTATATCTTCTTGTTCTACTGTGATGGGTCAAGTGTATGTGAGTGTGAATTTGTATGAAACTTGAAAGAATGAAAGGATTTGTGCTGCTGTTTTCTCATATTGTACAAGAGCTATGGTGTTAACTTCATGAAAGATCGATGACCAAGGGGCCTAGCCTTACATTACACAGCAATACCCCAAATTAAAATCAACAGGAATATAATTGTAATCCTATGTAATGTACCTATGTAGACCTAGACCTAACGTACTTAGAGCAGATCTTGGTTAGGCCCAGTAACACTAACAGAAACATCGTCTGCAGTCGATAATTCAGAAAGGGAACTTTGTCATAAAACAGGATATACTAGTGGTTTCAAAACCAACTGAATGTGATTGATTACAGAATGATACCAGTAAAATACATTATACTCACTGTCTCTTCTTCTTTTGTTAGATGATCCGCCATGTCTTCATCCCTATGCGGCATATTTTGTATGTATAATTTCCGAAATAGGCCCGATATGATGTACTGTAGTGTACAGAGCTATGTATTACGCAGCCTAGGTTATCTGCGATGTGTGATATTTATGCTGCACGTTGTAAATAGTACCGTGACAATATAAATCTATACGCTACTGCAGTTATGGACGAAACCTACTAACTGTCAAACAAGGAGTGCACCTTTCCGGAAGAGACGATCCGCCACATTTCTCTATCACAACTTAGTATGTATGGCTAAGATCGTGTGTACTACACAGAAATGTGTTGAATTTGTGTGGTGCAGTTTCTGTTCTATTCCCCCTGTTTTATGGGGCTACTGATTGAAGTTTACTCGATGCATGACGACTAGAATGAGAGTGGATCAACTGAGTATTTTGGTTTATCTTGCTCTGGTTTTATCTTGGGTGATTGTTAAAAGTTCAACATTGTGTACTGTTTAAAAAGGTGCCTCCCCTTTAACCCAAAGAAAAAATAATTTGTGAGGTAACATTGGTGCAAAATATTGCCATGTTTTGCACCCTCCGATCATCGGATCGAGGATGCATGAAAGTCTTCGATTTCCATGCCGACGGAAGGAATCGAAACCTAGTGCAATTTCAATTTCAACCTTGTAAACACGATATAACTCCAAAAGTAAAGCTCGGTGAATCTTGATGTGTAGAGTGTAGGTCTGTCTTAGGGAGTACAAGAATTCATTTGCGGTCAACAGAGGTCAAATTCTAAAAACCTTTTAAAAGCATGATAACTCCGAAACTGCCACTGGTATCTTGAGGAATACAACGTCTAAAGACATTGGAAACACGGAAACTATAAATTAATTTAAGTTTAAGTTTCCTTTTTCTATTGACTCAACCGAGGACTACAGTATAAAACTTTTTACGACTAAAATCACACCCAGCAAAGAAGCTGTTTACCTAGGAATTACCCTAGATAATAAACTTAATTTTATAAAACACATAAATCACTATAGCGTAAGCGTGGAGGTTCTTAAACCCACTTAAATGTCTTAGTAATTTAAATTACCTTTCCCCACTTATTTTATTTCAGATTTATAATTCAAAAATCAAATCATTCATAACCTATGGCAGTATCTGCCTCCTTAGTTGTAACTTTTAAATCCCCAATTTCCCAATTAAACATTATCAATAATAAAGCCCTTGGAATTTGCCTAAACCTCCCTAGGTATATCCCCACTAGTAATTAAGCTCCTCGAAGCAGCAAATTCGCCACCACTTTTTGAACAGCTAATTTTTTTTTTTTTTAAATCCTTAAAAAACGACCCTCCTCCTTGACCCCCTAATCCACGACCTCTGAAATAAATACTTAGCCCATAAACTCTACGCTAAAAATAACCTTAAAAGTTCCCTAGATACCTTAGATTTTTCAAACTGGGAGGAGGCATCAGCCCTGGAAGAGGGAGGGGCCCATTGTTTAGGAACCCGGTGACTAGAGGACTTGTGAGTAAAACTCCATTGGAATTGTCTTCCTCTGGGGAACAGTTTAGTCATCGGGAACCATTTTATATTTTTATTTTTTCTTAGCTTAAGGGTTCATCCCGGCAGGGTGGGCTTGCCAGGTCCGGGGCAACCTCTCTTTATTTTTCCTTTAGCTCCCAGCTTCCAAATATTTGTACTGCTTGTCTTTGAACCTAATCTGTTACTCTAAATTACTCAATTTTCTGTTTTCCATCATCCAAGTTTATTTTAAATAGAAGTTTCAATTTACCTGCAGGAGCCATGCCTTGCACGGCTCGAACAGGCATGCCACTCTGACCCATGCATCGTCCCTATGGGAGCATGAGAGTAACACGCAATGCGCCCTTAAAGTCCCGACGCGTGCCCCATCTACGGGAGCGAGAGCAATCAATACGCAAAAAACCAACGTTAATTATATATATAAGTTTTTATATAGCCTAGCCTAACAACGTAAGTCATGAGCTTTGTTACATCAGCATCCGTATGTTTAGACAATTATTTACCAATGGTGACGTTAATTGTCACAGGGACTCTCATGTCCTACTGCATGGCAAAATTCCGTTTCGGATTTTTATACAAGCAAAATCTTGCCTAGGTCTATATTTGTAGGCCTACTAGCTATATGTTGTTCGGGTTAATATTAAATGGCCATTTGTATGCCGCAAAGCTCACTATTGACACGTTAAATATCTATTTACATAATAACACATCGATGCTGTATATTGGTGGTGAGGACGGACAAGCATTCAATCCCTACGTCTATGACTATGAGGGTAAAATGTTCGCCGCAGTATCTGTAAATGATTGATCCCATTGCGTACTAAATGTATAATGTATACTGTGTATTTGTAGTTGGTTACTGCAACTGAAAGTAGTTATAATATTGATTTAATATTTTTTAATTAATAACTACCTTATTGAATAATAGGCTATGTAACTGTTTTATAAATTACTAATATAACAATCTGTTGCAAATCGTGCGTTTAAATAAAATGTTCTTAAGTTAGGCTGATATATTAAATAATAATTTGCACTAACGGAATTACATCGAAAAAAAATGATTTATTACTTTCGTCACTGATCCATGATCTTTAGATGAGTGTGTTACGTTGCAGTAGAATATTCATTGAAACAGGTATGCCACATGCACACAGTGTAAGTCGATATGCCATTTAGTGATCCCCGCGCCAAGATTACGTCATAGCGCCATCTACACATCCTTTTTCCCTATCAGTTATATACTCCTTGTTTATGAGTTCCTGTCGGGTTGCAATACTAAGAAAAGTTAATCTGTTACACTTCCGCAATGTAAAACGTTCCGTCATTCATAAAATTTCTTCTGTTGCTGTTAGCAGCTGCACATGAACTGGGAAATCCCAGATCAAAAGAAGAGCAAATTGTTTTGTCTCTTTAACGAACATGTTTGATTGTACGGTTGCGGTCACTGAGCCTGTCAAGGCCGTGATCGAGATTCACCATATGACTTCGCAGCAAACTTAATGCACAAATTCTCTGGAAATTAATGAGCACATCTACTTAAATTACGGTTGACTTGTTTAATAAGAGTTACATTGAACATAGACCCTACGTATTAGAAGAACAGTTCAGCGGGAGTTGAGTATTTATCATAGATAATCAGAAAGAATGGAAAACAACACTAGCCCAAAGCATATACCGTAGTACTCGAAGTTTTCATGTTGAGAGAAAATACACCCCAACCTTCCTTGGCCCATCCCTCCGTTCAATCAAAATGAAACATATAATAGTTCGGCCGTCCGGGCCGACGGTTGTGATGTCAGAGGTCCTCTCTCCGGAGATCCAAATTAAGCCTATGTAAAGGGTGTGAAGACTCGCGACAAAGAAACGTCTGATGCCGGTAATCTGACCTAGTTTCGAATGAGGTGTAACAGAAGTGTAAGACACCACCATCGATCCCAGAAAATACACACACAGCTTGCTACCGTCGGTAATTAGACACAGCTATAGTGTAGAGTCAATACATACAGCTACGGTCAATACCCACAACACGGTGTACATAGCAGCGATGGACATCTCAGTGACAAGAAGAAAACTTCACTTGCAAGCAACGGAAAGTTAACTTTTTGAGAGCGCGGCACGCGGTTTGGGTCGAGTCTTCAATGCCTTTAAATTCGTGAAGGCCACTTTAATTTCTCCTACACCAAAAACATAAATGAAAAATACAAGCAAAAAAGAAAAGGAGTTTCCTAGACATATATTACAATGTAACAAAATTTAAACCATAATACACATATAGATGCTTTGCCCCTAGATATAGTTTGTCATTTATAACAGAGTGTAAGAAAAGTCAGACGAAGTAAACTGAGCTTGATTGAACAGATATATCGGTGCCCATGAGTGACGGATTCACGTCTACTTAGACTTACCATGTATAAGCCAACTTTCGGTGTAAAGAGTGGACCTGAATGAAACAAATACAAGTTTAAACAGCGTAACAGATTTGGAATAAAAAGAAAATAGATTTACAATTAGAAGGCTTACTTCAACCGTTATAAGTTTAGCATATTATGTAGGCCTGCATACGTTATTTGCGGTCCAAAAGTGTGTTTGGAGAAACGTAACGGCAATTGTGCGGTGTCACGACAACTGTTCTGTTTAAAAAATGTGGGTGTTGTGGTAATAATTATCAATTGTGTAAAAGTTAGTTGTCCTGACGTTTCGAGCCTAGCAGGATCTTCTTCAGTGGCTGAATGACAAGTATAACAGTAACAGTAGGGACAAATACACACACAGAATACAGACAGGTTAAAGAGCAGGGCGAACACAAAAGAGATAGATATAAGAGGATTAGTAGACAAGGGATGGAGAGAAGAAAGAAACCAACAGGGGGAAGAGGAGAGGTAGGAGATAAACTGTAGAGATACAAAGAGAGGATTAAGGGAAGAGGGTAGGGAAAAAACTGGAGAAGGACAAAGACAGAAAGGTGTAGAGAAAAAAAGGAGGAAGAGAGCTACGAGAAGAGGGGGTGACAGAGGGGAACAATGGAATATGGAGGGGACGGGGGAGGAGGAGAAGAGAGATTAGAAATGTCCTTCCTGTATGTTGAGCCCATGAGATTCGAAACGTCAGGCCAAGGATCGAAACATTTAGGATCGAAACGTCAGGCCAACTTACTTTTACACATTCTCTTATACATATAGGCTCTATAGTGGATGAGCAGTTTGCTAACAGTTTTGTTCTAGTTTGTAATTATCAATTTTAATTTTTTCTCAACCTGTAAATCAGATATAAGATGGTGATCAACGATGAAACATTCTTAACCAGCATCTTTTATGCTAGAATTCCGGGTAGTCGTACACATGTTGCTCAGCCTCTTCGCCTCTTCAACAAATGTATTCATCCCAAGGGGAAATGAATGTCACAACTTCAATGTTTCTCATGAGCTGTTAGCGAAAGCGTCCGTTTCTATATCGTTGCAGGTTAAGATGGTAGTTGGGTAACGCGTCAGTTTGTTTTTGCCATTAAATGTAGGCTATTAAGTACATTTTGGGCCTATTGGATTGCAGATTTTTTAGCAGAAAAAAATATCCCCTTCGCTGTCGCTTAATTCCTCAAACGTTGAAAAAATCTGTTACCACACTGCATCATGAATGCCTTAGTTGTGTAGTAGATCACTACATTTATGATATAAGCTATAGAACTAGGTAGGGAAACCGAGTCGAACTCCTAAGATGGAAATATTATGATCTGACAAACCAAATTACAGTATAACGAAACTACCCCATCTACAAAATATTCTGTTTCCGTCATGGCAACTGTACTAAGTGCATATTTTTTAAATCTATAACAGATAAAAGTGTATTTGTGAAATCAGATTGGCCTACCTCCCAATTTTTCTCAAGCTACATAAACGACCTCCTCAACAGAAGGCGATAAAATCAGAGGCGGCCGGGTGGGGGCGGGGGGGGGGGTGGGAAGGGACGCTCATACTTCGATGGGAAGTGGCCACATGACTTTTGATCATGGGTGTCGGTGGAAGGGGCAAACATCAAATAACCTCAAAGCTTCCCGACAATATGGACCCCTGTGCATTATATACCACACATTCCATTTTTGGGGGGCTTCAAACGTCTTTTCAAGATATTTTCGAACAATTTGTATACACCATTGTAATTAAAAATGAAGGAAAATGGTATATACCACGACTTTGCATCTGCGGCCCTCTAACCCAAACAAAACAAAACAGGGGAGAGAGGACAACCGGCCTCTCTTATGTCGGAGATTAGCCAACATTTCCTACCCTTCCTCTTCCCTAACATTCCCGCTCTGGCTATGAGTCTTGTACTGATGTAAATGGTGTGTTGGTAAGGGAGGGGGGGGGGGGTGGGAGCAGTGGCGTAGCCAGACTTTTCCATCTGGGGGGGGGGG
>JAIPMN010001433.1:0-15725 GCA_020650975.1 Apostichopus californicus | reverse complement strand
ACCCTAACCCTAACCCTAACCCCTAACCCTAACCCCTAACCCTAACCCTTATACTAACCCTAACCCTAACCCCCTAACCCCCTAACCCTATTTCTAACATGCAGCCCCAATTTTCTTGAACAGGTTCCATTACTAGGGGTATTCAGTTGCAATAAAAGTAAAAGAAACCCCAGTATGGTACTTTCAGTCATATTATGTATCAGAATTGTCAGTGTTATGCTGTTTTGAGTGATTTCGGGGCGCTATTTTCAGGCGCCATTTTCTCGCAGAAGAGCACATTGTTTTGGTGGAACAGAGTGGGTTCTGAACTACAACAGTAATGGGCAACAACTTTATTGAGTAATCTTGTTGCCTTTAGGGGTCGACCAACTCCATCAAAAACTAGAGGGAATTTTGCCCTCTGGCCCACGGTCTAATACTCTTTCGTAGTTTATCAAAGTTTTATCGATTGGGGTATAGTGTGGATTAGTGATTTAATGAATGAAATGATTCCAAATCAGCTACCAGCTCAAGCTGTTTATCAATGTTCGCTTCACCGGGTAGCCTAATTTTTATTCACAGGATGGTAAAGGCCAAATCGGATTTTCAGGAATTTGCAAAATGTGTTTGAAATCAAGGTTAGGGTTCAGGGAAAGTTCTACAAATGGTTCCCTAGAGGGAATCGAGTCCCGCCGATCCCATGGTGAAGAAAAAAGTGAGAAATAATGTTCAAAAAGTCGTTTTCCCGAAAAGGGGCGTCACCCCAAATGGAAGAGTTTGATGTGTTCTTGGCCTTTGCCACCTTGGGAAAAAAATTACGCCACCGGGCAGCCGGTTGACTGGATCAGTGAAATCTACTCATTAGATAAAGTCGTATCTTCTCAGACAGATACTCACTTTTTAACCAAGTTCACCGTTGGGTTTGAAACTATTGATGTGGTCAATTTAACCTGACCTTTTAACCTGACCAATTTAACCTGACCAATTTAACCTGTAAAAGACCTCACACTTATTCAGGCGACAATTAGATTGCAGACCCAGAGAAGAAGATCACTGAATGAATTGCCTTCCTGTTACTCACTTTTCGCAATAGGTCGACAAATATTCATTTATTGCCTAATAATTTTCATGATGTCGATTTAGACGTTAAGGTTATATTCGAATGATTGTTATATATGAATGTATGTTATATTCGAATGATAACCTGGCCTCTGTTCGTTATTCGGTGAAGAAATTGAAACAATCGTTCATCTTTTCCTTGAGTGCAGTGTCGTTAAAGCTCTAATCAGCCTTTGAGATATTTGCAACAAGAGCCAAAAGGCTCAGTGATTCCTTGCCATGAGATTCAAAATTTGATTCTATTGTTAGGGTGGTTACAATACTTTCAATGAGTGACCTTCAAACTGTTTGACACTCAATGTTCACTGTATGTACCGAGTCCCATTTTAATACCACAATGTTCACTCATTTGACCTTCAATGACCCCTGATTGACGTGGTGTTATCAAATGTGTGGAAATGGGCTAGCCCAGCTGGGCCTTAGTGTCCTTCCCACTTGCCAAACTGCTTACAGACAGTAGCTATTGGAGAAACAGGTGCGATCAGAAACGTCTCGGTAGCTGCCGGCAGATCCAATGATTCGACCTTTGATAACATCTGATGACCTTGAAATGACCTTTTTTTCTTTTCGCCACTGTTTAATTGCTATATATACCAAGATTCATTTGGATACAACACCAGTAACTTGACGTCTAATGACCATGAAACCTTCAGCATTTTTGCCACCTTATGTTTATAACATGTACCGAGATTCATTTAGATACAGCAATGTTTAGTAATTTGACCTTCAATGACCACTGATGACCTTGGAATGACCTTCAACATGTTCGCCACATCCTGTTTAGTGCATCTACCAATTTTCATTTAGATACAACAATGTTTAGTAATGTGACCTCCAACGACCTCTGATGACTTTGAAATGACCTTCAACATTTTTGCAACCTTTTGTTTACTACATGTATTCAGTTTCATGTAGATACAACGATGTTTCGTGACTTGACCTTGAATGACCTCTGATGACCTTGAGATGACCTTCAGCATTTTCGCCACCTCATGTTTACTACATCTACCAATTTTCATTTAAATACAACAATGTTTAGTAATTTGACCTCTGATGACCTTGGAATGACCTTCCACATTTTTGCCACCTTATGTTTAATACATGTACTAAGTTTCATTTGGATACAACAATGTTTGGTAATTTGACCTTTAATGACCTCTGATGACCTTGAAATGACCTTCAACATATTCGCCACCTCATGTTCACTACATGTACCAAGTTTCATTCAGATACAACAATGGTTACTAATTTCGACCCAATTCTCTAGTTTCAACGGATTTTTTCCTTATTGTATCAGTCATTACAGCAGATTACTATGGATATCTTCGTAATTGGAAATAAAGGCTGATTGGAGCTTCAAAGTATTTCTAGACGAATTGATTTTGAAATTGAATCACATTGTAAACATTAATGCCACCGAGCAGTGAGAATCTGCAACCTTATTCGGCATCTGGTACGAGACTGGGTCCTAATCGATTTCGTTATGAATGCATATAAATGTGTAATATGGACTACCGGTGTGGCTAATATAGATCAGCAATCTAAAATACACATTAAAAAGGGTTTTTTTTCACTACACACGACAATCGAAATGGGATTTGATGTATCATAGCTTATCTACCACAACAATTATAATTCATCCAAGTCCTTTGAATTATTCGGAAAGGGAGACGTTTTACTACGAAAGAATATGAATAAGTCTTAAACGTACCAATACATTGATTAGCCAGACCTCCTTCATTTCAACACTGACTGTAACTGCATGGAAATAATGGAAGTATCACATACTTCCAAAATAGTTCGATAATCCCCCCCCCCCTCCCCGTCTCCTCCCCCAATTATCACCCTCCGTCTCTACTACCGTATCTCAACTCCTTAACATGTGAATATGGGACCATCTCATTCGAAGCAAACACACCATGGAAGAATAGTCTATATCAATCAGTTCCAACTAAAAAAAAAATACTAATTCAAGTTCATTGTCCAGACCGAAGGTGAATCAATCGTTGTAGGGATAACCTTACTACCAGTGCTGTCATATTTGATTACCTCAGATCCGGAGGTTTCGTTTTCGTTTACCCTCATTTTGTTTCAGTCGACATAGCCTGAACTGGCTCGTGTCGTTTCATATGCACGTTAAAATTACCAGTGCCGTCTGTATACACGGCTCTGTTGCATACTTGGTGAAGACAGTTCTGTCATTGAGTTGTAGCCATAAGACAGCCCAGGTCGGATCTTGTGTTCCTCGCGTCTAGTGAGTAAGAAGACCAATGATTTCCTATTGTCTGTTTGTACTCACAATTCCATGCGCTATTTGAGCAAAGAGGCAGTGGACTCCATTCCTCCCGATTTTTACGCGGGGAATGTAAGCGCAGTTGTATAGTTACTTATCGGCGGTACTGTGAGTATTCCCTTATCATGAATCACTAAGCCTCCTGGCTTTCTCTTTTTTTTCTTCTTCTTAGAGACTCTATTTTCTATTCCCTGCCAAAGGCAAAAACATCTACGTGATCATGCTTGCGTGTGTATGTGGGTGCGTGTGAGTGCCTGTGTATGTAACATCAACCTCCTAATGCTCCAAACTGAGGGGGGTGAAAACGGGTTGATGTCATACTGTACTTGTCACAGGGGTTGCTCATAGTGAGTAGATGTGCTCCATTGATGATGTCGTGGATAATAAGTAGACCGTTCTTAGAGTAGTTTCCAAGTAATGTTAGTATCTCAGCAACGGTGGTATTAGAGTAAAGTCCTCTGTGCGGCTGTGGTGAAAGTTGTCCAATCTCATTATTATTCATGAGGGGCGACGTAATGTAATGCCCAAAACTGGGAAGTGCCGAAATGGGTTGATGCCATACTTGGCATAGTAAACCACTCTCCATGATGTCTTATCTAGAGGCAAGAATTTCAACGCATTTTATGGCTTTCTGGATCAGAATTCCACTCATAACAATCACAGAAGTTTCGAATCCGACACAACTACTTTCTCTATAATTTCCTCCATGTTTTTATATACATAGGAATCGAGTGGCGCATCACCCATCTCCACATATTTGCTGACCACCGACCTCGACAATGAAGACTGCCGCAATTCTCATCGCTTGCCTATTAGCATTGCAGACCAGCCTCGTGAACGCCGCACTGACGGACTGTGTAGTGCAGGCGTTCGGGAGCGAACTTGGAGGGAAGGGAATACACGTGACCGTCCAAAGCAACGGTTTCGGTTGTTCTGGGGTTTGGCCGTGGGAAGATGTCAGCGGCGAGAAGGATTTCGATGGGACGGGTGAGGCAGAAGTTCCTCTTCAACTGCACGTGGACGTATTTGGAGTGTGCATGGTAGGAATGTCAGTTTGGGTGACGTTGCCGTACCAATGCAGCAGCTATGACCGTTTGGTGACCGCCGCAAATTGGAATGGTCCTTTTGGCGGTCAGGGGTCGTGTCGTGCTTTGGAGCAAGATTGCGGCGGAACGGTGTCAACGGCCGCGGTGCCATATATCGATATGTGGTGCAAGACCCCCATCGGTATGATTTTCGAGGGGCAGGCACAGGAAATGCAAATGACATGGGGGTTCCCAACTGCGAACGACCATTGTTAGATGGTTTCCCAGGTGAAAATTCCAGTACCTGTTGAACTGGTATTAACAGGTACCTGTTGCAACTGGTATATGGTGACAGGTAATAACAGGTATTAAATGGTATTAACGGGTATTAATTGGTATTAACTGGTATTAACAGGTTTCAACTGTTTTCAACAGGTTTCAACTTGCACAACAGCCTTTAACTGGTATTAACAGGTATTAACTGGTAATAACAGGTTTCAACTGTTTTCAACATGCGCAACAGCTTCTAACTGGTAATAACATACTGTATGAACAGGTTTCAACTGTTTTCAACAGGGGCAACAGGTTTTAACTGGTTCTAACTGTTTTCAACAGGTCTTAACTGGTATTGAAAAGGTTTCAACAGATAAGAACATGTATTAAAGGTTTCAACTGGTTATAACAGGTTTTAACTGGTAACTACTAACTAGGATTTTCCACAGGTTCATTTTTTTCAACAAGTTTATCTGGTGAAAACAGGTGGCGATGAGTTTTAACAAGTTTAAAATTACTTTTTACAGTTGCACATGATGTAGGTTCAACACTTAACAAGCAAGTAAAGGCGAGGGAAAACTTTCAACAGATGGAGTAAAAATCACTGTTAACAAAAATCTGAAAATATCATTTTATTCCAAAAAGTTAAGACAAGTTAATGGATCAAACATGAATGGCAAAATTATAGTACTGCACAATAATGCAAAGTTGAGGGCAATGAAAAAGAAAACATAAATTTGGAGTTTAACAAGAAAGCAAACTTCTGAAGTAAACACTTTCATATTACGCATTAAAAAAATACATATATTATGAAATACCAACTAAATATGTTCATGAAAACAATGATTTCATGAACTGCTGTGGCAAGTAAGAAAGGAACTTCTATCTGTTAAAACAATATAAAGGTTTTTTTTTTTCAATCATTATATCAAAATAAAAGTTTCAGCTGAATGGATAAAAGTTATTCAAAAATTAGCATTACCAAACTATGTACTCTGCAATTCTGCATGCTAGGCAGACAATAATAATAGCTAGTCAGACAGTAACCTTTTCAAGGGAATTACTTCTTAAATTGGCTACTAATCAGATCTTAGAAACAATATTTACCTACAAAGCATGTATTTGTTAATGCATATTTATACTGGAACACATATGTGACGACAATATACTGTCTATTCTGGAGTTTGAATAAAAATCTGAATACTGTTTAATGGCATTTGTACATACTGATTACTAGAAATGTTAGTTCTTTACAAGAAGAAGCAAAAGTGGAAAGATGACTTTGCCAAGTGAAAATCAACATCAGTCTATAATAGTGTTGGTTAAACCACTTTCAAGAAAAAACTGCCCAGAAGATCTCCATTGAAAGTTCAGCTGTAAGTGACAGCAGCATACTTTCCATTTCCTGAATTTAAAAAAACCTAAATACCATTTGATGATAAACAATAACTGTTAAAAACAAAATAATAAATATGGGTTTAATCCCACTTTGAAAAAAGAACTGTCTGGAAAAATTCCTCTGAAAAGTTAACTTGTAAGTGACAGCAATATGCTGTCATTTTGAAGAAAACTAAAGACTGTTTAATGGTAAGCAATAACCATTGAAAACATAACATGTTACTAATGTTTTAAGGCCTTCTTTGTTTTACAATTGATGTCAGCTTCTCGGATATGTATTTGCTTCAACTTGCAGCTTCCTCAGTAAATTGCAGCTTTCTTTCAAACGTTCCACGAATTGTGCTGCAAGAAACAAAGTGAAGGAACACTTAAGAATTGACTTATCATGATTTACAGTAACAGTGTGATCCTTAAACTTAAAAAACTCTCTTGCATTGCTAGATGAGTGCTTTCATGGAAAGTTAAGTTGAAACTTTCCTAGGGTTTAGAATGTCTCACGACATTTATCTCTGTTGGTATCCAACCTGAATGAACTAGCAATCACAGTCTAACCAAGAACATTCTTTTGTCTCAAATCCAAAGGAACAACCTTCTCACCTAATTGAAAGATGTACTTTGAAGCTGAAGCAACAATGGATTCTTGAATTTTGACAATTACAAAGTTCTGAAACCCTCAAAGGGCAAAATAAACACCTTGATTTAAAGCAGCATTTTGCGTTTGGTCGCCGTTTTCTACTTTTTTGACATGTCCGTCGAGTTTTTTACATATATCAATCACAAAACAGCAAACTAAGATATCAGCCAATTTTTTCCCTGCCAACATCGTTAATTGGCGAGTAATTAAGGATAATCGCAGAGAATGAGAAAAGCTTCCACGACAACATTCCACATTTAAAATTAATCGCAAACAGTACCCCAAACCCACTAGTTTGAATTCAACCAATCAGAGATGCAGGTTTAGTTATGAGTCGTTGCTAAAAATAGATTCAAGACTTTGCGTTGGTACAACCAGGGAGTTGTTATGGAACTCCCTGGTACAACTGCCATATAGACTGTACACAAATCAAGCTTGGTGTTGTATTACGTATTGGTCAATGACGTTCGTAGTGTTTAAATATTCATATTATGGGCGAGGTTAATTGGGATCACAACGGAAAATATCTGGGAGAAAAACAAAGTTGAAAGTTGCAAATTTTTCGACTTTTATGCCACCATTTGAAGTAAGATTTAAATAGATAAGCTAGTTATGTATATCGTTATGGCATAGTGGAGTCAGTGAGGTTGAGAAATATCATAGAAAAGGACGCAAAATGCTGCTTTAAAGCATAAAGATTTAAAGTATAAAGCTATCTTATGTCCTAAGTCTTCTTATCGTACATTATGGTTTACCAGATTGATTTCATGCGAAAAATTCAGCGGGGAAGAAACAGCCCTCCCCCACAATGTAATGATTTTCAAAACGAATATCGGGTATCATATCTGGTGAACACATGACCGTTGCTGACGTCATAATGTTCTGGTAAACCATCTTGTAAACCATAATTGATGTTGCATCCGGAGCATACCGTCTGTGGAAAAGCGCCACTGAAGTTCGCACTCAGCATATGAATATTCAATACCTCAATCGGTGCCCGTCATTTGCGATGATGAGATCCAAACGCTTAGAGAGGGCAGGGCGTCTTTTCAACCCGACATTTCTTGTTGTGATGACGTCATAGATGCGCATTTAAGTATGTGTGATGTCCAACATGGCAACATGATATAGTCACCGTCGAACACCAGGACCTATGTATTAAAAACAGAAACTGCGTCATTCTCAGGTCCCCTGTTTCCGACTGGCCACTCCAATAAATATGTAATGATACACGTATTATAGCGAATAGAATCCCCGCCAAAAGTAGTTGGAACCAACCCCCTACTCCCCGATTCAATGTTGTTATTACGAGACGACCCTGAATTTTGAGAGGTGGTCCAACAATGTTGAACCTCCAGCAGCAATCATTTTAGGGCAGTCGCAAGAGCTTAATCCAACATGTTCTACTTCATCGCGCAGATTAGATCCAACATTTGTTGTTGGGAGAAAAGCACATGGATTTTTGCGTGTCGCTCAACATTGAACGGGGAGGGGGTGACGTTACCACTCTGTTCTTCCAAATTGTGATTCAATGAGCACTATGAGTGTCATTCTGGGGGCAATATCAGTGGAGAGGGGTGGCACATGATCCGAATTTATCTGAACATTCCTAACAATACACATTAGAGAACATATTCTCTCTTTGACTTGCGTATTCAACAACCAAGATCATAGCAGAATTGATAAAAAAAAAAATGTTTTTGGTCCAAGAATAGCAGGGCACCATGATCCTCCCATGCGATATTCCTGCTGCTCCATTAGGATATTGGGGACCTTGCAGGCTGACGTCCTGGATTTGCCGATTCTGTCCTGAATTGGCCGATTTTTTTGGTGGGTAAATCGCGGGGAAATGAACTGACCTTGCTTCCGCGGATTGATCTACACAGTCCGCATATCAGTGTGTCGTAGGTTATTTTTCTCAAAACTTGACTGATATTTCAGCCGAATCTGAACCATTTTTTTAGCTTAAAATTTCGATTTGGTGTCAATTGATCTGATAAATTCAATTTCCACTATGTATCCCCGCAGACTGGAAAACTTCTAGTCCTAAATAAGATTCGCAAACTTGCCCACTATGAGCAGGTTAACCACACAATTTCCGCGACTCATAAAGATCCGAGTCGTAAAATTACGATATTGAAACCATGGGTAGGGAGGCTGTGTCCTGCATTCAAGCTGCCCCACTCCTAATGGGTTGGAGTAAAGTGACTATATTTTTCATGGAATAGACCACTAAGCCTCGTGGATCAGATAGGGATGATGATGATTTGCAAGCTCTTCCTGTAAACAAATGTGCACCTTTTCTCATGAATTTTCGTTACTGGCCAACGATAACTCTAATCCCCTAATTCATAATCCTAACAAAGAATACAAACAATGCTATATCTTGTAAAAGGTGGACTCCAGCTTTTTCGATTGACCACGGTGAACATTTTGGGGGACGATATCGGAAGCTGGGGCTGCGTTAAGTATCTGTGACTGGGGTCAAATTAGGGTCATCTGAGCTCCGTTGAAGTTAAAATCCCTTGATTTTCTTAAGTTTGTCGAATTCTCGTGAGACTTGGTAAACATGGTGAACCAGAAGATTTGAAAGTCAACACGAGGTCGTTGGCGATGATCATTTGAGGTGAAATTAACTTGATTTTGTTGGATTTCCATAACTAACAGCCTAATTTTTGTCTCGCCTGAACTTGTTCAGTGGGTGACTTAGCGGTCACTTCCTCGTACGTGTGTGTTAGTGTGTGCGGGTGTGTGCGTGGGTGCACGCGCGCGCGTGTGTGTGTCACACTTGCCCGTTAGCGCGATATCTCGAAAACCGTCAATGCTACCATGCTGAAACTTGGTGGGGAGTAGGAGAGTCAAGAGTTCTTGAAATGATTAGATTTCCAGTTTCGACCAGTGTAATTAGGTAGGGTAATCAATTTGCACAATTTATGTTAACAATCACTGACGCTCGTTAGCAGGATATCTAATGAACCGGAGTGGCTATGTTGACGGGCTTCAGCCTACTTTAGCAGAACCAAGTGCTCTTGAACTGATTAGATTTTCAGCTAGAAATACGCTAATTAATTAGTATAATTTGCATAATTCATTCGTTTTTCCTAAAGTTTGTCCGATTTTTATGAAACTTGGTGAATGTGGACTACATTCAGTCAAAAAAGTGGAGGTCATTGTGTGGTCATCGGAGGTCAAATTGCCAGCTCATTCGCATTATTTGTGCTATTTTCCGATTTGAGTGAAATTTGGTGGATGTGGACTATACTTGATCCCGACTAGTGGAGATCATTTTGAGGTCCTCGAAGGTCAAATCACACAATTTTTCCAAGTTGATTCCAACAAAACTCGGTGGATATGGACTAAATTTGTTCCCGACAAAAGTGGAGGTCATCCGAGGTCATTTTCGGTCGGATCATGCGAATTATTAAAAATTGTTTGATTCCAACGAAAGTTGGTGCATGTAAGCAGTTTTTGGTTCCAACAAAGGAAGTCATCGGTGGTCATTTGAGGTCAGAAAATGTGAATTTTCTAAGTTTGTTGGATTTCCACGAAACTTGGTGCATGTAAGCAGTGATTGGCCCTGGAAAAAAATGAAGACCATTTGAGATCAGCAGAGATCAACGTATGTACATGAATTGAGGACAGCTTCCCTTGGTCCCCTTTAGTGTTTGTGCAACAAATGCATGTTTAGTTAGAAGATTGTAACTACACTGTAGTGTAACCCTATAGAGGCAGTACTGAGTGATTTCAAGGTTATCAGATTTGCAGTGCAAAATATGCTCATGAATTCGAACTGATTAGATTTTCAGCTCTAGCTTCTGTAATTAGGTAGGGTAATTTGCAAGACCACCGATGAAAAAATCACTGATCGTGCAACCAGGCGAGACACTTGGGGCGGATCGCCTTGTATGTATAGTTTTTAGTGTGTCTGAATTCCATGGGGCTTGGTAGATCTTGAAATCTTCTGCAGGACATCAAAAACCACTGATCCCGCAACCAGGCAAGACTCTATCGGCGGACCTTGTCTAGACAATTTACTTGGATTCTCATCTCGACTCACATTCGTCTATATGTGCCTTCAGTGAAGTGAAGGCCCTTCACTGGGTTGTAATGAGCACGTGGCCACGGTTAGTCTTCACGGTCATATAGGTGGTCATCTGAGAGCATATATGTTAAACAACGTACGCCGTTCTTTTCTATGGTTCAAGTCGTGCAACAATACAAATTCACGCAATTCGCTCGCGCCGAGCACGCATTTATAATCCACACGCTTTTGCCTTCTCACTTCTCAGATTTCTTCAGGGCTCCGTGCAAAACGGGTATTCTATACTTATTCTCCGTTCCTCTTGAAGATAATCGAAGATCTGGAAAATAACGAACGATTTCAGAGATTATGCTCTCATTTTTTGGCAGTGGTTGAAGAAACTGTTCCATCAATCTGTGGTCATAGCCGAACCACAAGATACGCACAAGGAACAAACGACCGGTGAAGCGAGCGCCCCTTCTGAAGACCAAGAATCAATAACGTTACTCGTTCCAGTGGATGGAGGCATTTTCCAAAGAACAAACGACGACGCCGTACATCCATCGAACAGTGATGGGACCCTCCATCCGCCTGCACTCACTAACGGTGGCTACGGCGCATATCCTCGGTGCGGGAACAATTCTCCACGTTCCTCAGCACAAGCTGCCAATGTCAACGGATTTCTAATACACGGTGCGAACGTTCAAGATAGGAAGACCGATATGTCCCACAATGATGGGACAGTCTACAACAGTCCTCTGGTCTCTCAAGGTTCGACTTTACACAACATTTGCTGAAACTGTACAGGGATAACTCACTAAGCCACACGCCCACGCCCTCTACAAAGCAGAGTGATGACTCGACTAACAGACCGGAGATGTCGACGAGATTTATCGATCTGACCAGTGGTAAATCCGAGACAGAGGACCGTAAGAAGCGGTACAAGATGGAATTATCACTCCCCGAGGGAACCACCATCCTGGTAACGAACTTGGTACAGAGGGAATCCCCCCTGCCAAAGGTGATATTTATGTTGAAGAAGTCCTCTCCAGATGGGGCCAACCAGGGCACGCCGCTCTTAATGGAGTGTTCCGGGGATGCCAGCAACATCAAGGCCAGGCCGAGAATCAGAAGGCATTACAGCAGGAAATACAAGAGATCTCGCGACAGTTCTTCCAGCTACCGAAAACATCGGAGTCTTTCTTTATGTCCAAACAACCGACACCAGTCCCCAAAGCAATTTCGTGCAGCATGGACTCCCCCAAAAAGTAGTGGGATTGAAAACTGTACAGAAGGATTTTAGTGGAACTCCAATATGGATAGTTTTATGATGAAGAACAGCATCACAAAATGAGGTTCACAGTATGTATATTATAGAAGGAAAATGAGTATATTGAGTGTCTTCGACTTCGTGTGAAGTTCGATATTGCTTGAGGCGAATTAGTGTGCCGAGTTTGGACGTTCAATTAGGTTGAAGTTGATCAAGGAGCATATTGAATATAAATATTGGAATAACAAGAACGAACCCATCTTCAGATACCGACCGCATTAGATATCGTTCTTGGCCAGGCGAAACCAGCGCTAACAACAAAGCTAATTGTACAGCATGGACTCACCTGAAAAGTGGGACGGAAATGTACAGTGCAAGACCTTTTTGAGTTGTACGAAATGGAGAACAGTGCGGAATAGGGTAAAAATGTGTGTTTTATGGATGGTAGGAAGAGTAAGCCTGATTAGACCTGAATAAGGTGTTCAATAAATGTCATGTTGAAGGCGTTTCAGTGTGATTGTGGGCGTCGAGTGTGAGCATCGAATCCAGGGGAGGTGTTCAAGGAGCACCATGCACTTCCAATAATTTGGTATTGTTAAGATGCCATCAGCGATGACACACAAAAACAAAGCGCATCGTCTCTAGATACCGTCTGAATCCGTCCTTGGCTCATCAAAATCGATGTCAGCGCAAATGCGATTGCGTATAGCGTGACCAGTTGTATATGTTACAATTAAGGTGCTTGTAAGTGGAACATTTGGTAGGAAACCGATGAAGCAGTACTGGTCGTGGTACAATATGTGTATTTAATATGGAAGGAAGTTGGTACTGAGTAGAGTTTCTTCGTATAGTTTGTTTGTTGAATCGATGTTTGAAAGTGCTTTTGATTATGTAACCACTCACTGTATCTGATTCCCTGCAATGACAGGACATATAAATATTAAATTGATGCAGCGACGTCTCTTGTGCTCGCACCAGAAATGAGAAAAAAGAACAATGAAATGTTGTCGATTTTCTGAAGTTTGATGTTGGTACTGAAATTGCAAAGTCGATCTGGAAATATTTGCATAATGCATATATTAACTGAGAGATATAGACAAACCGCGGAATAATTACTGTAAATGAAAAGCGTTACAAAGGTGGGAAACCATAATAAAATCCAAATTGCAAAAATATTCTGCATCCTCTGTAATTGCATTGTGAGAAATCGAATGTCACGTGAAGGAAGTGGTGGAGGACATTGACATTGAGCTGTATTTAGGAGATGGCCTCTCAGTTGACATGAGTTACCTGATGACACAACCCTCCTCTCAGCTCCTGCATCTAGCTACATCACAGAAATGGCTGAAAGAAATGGGGGATGGGCAAGAACGGCGATTTGTTTGGCTCTGTTGCCAATAATGGGGAAGGGGGGGGGGGGCATGACCCATATCCGAAAAAAATACTCTGTTAAAAATACAAAGTCAATGCAGAAATCTCAGATTTGGGGGGTCCCCCCCCCCACACCTCCCATGATTGCCGACCATGGGAGATGAAGATCAATGAATTAAAATGCAAGATACTCTCCCGGACGACCAGACCATCAGCATTCATGGGCGGGAGGGTGAGCATGTGGGGGATTTGGTGTTCCTTGGCAGCGTTAGGTAGTCCCCAACAGTGCGACAGATGATGGGAGAAAGATTGCCCTAGCATCGAAATCATTTGACCGCTTAAAAAACACAATCTGGGGGATGCAGTCCATCGGCACATCAATTACGGTTGTCTAATACTACCGATTATCTAACTTATGCAGCCGAGACATGGGTCCATATAATATATTCGCCGACTGGCGGTTTTTGAAATTAATTTCCTCACAAAGTCATCCTTGGAGTAACGCGTAGAGACTGGCTAACGAACCAGCATGTCCGCAGCACAATGAATTTACGCCACACAATTACATACATAATCAGGAAGCGACTGAGGGGCAGGCCACCAAAGAGATAGACTGATCCAGTGCGTGAGAACATTGGGCTCCCGATTGCCAAAGCCGAACGGAGAGCTCGGGGCCGCAGTACGCAACGCCGTGGTGGACGCCTGGAGAAGGCAAGGAGGCGAAGTCTCCTGTGCAAGTAAGTCAAGCCATGTCACGTGATACCGAGTCCACTTTACACCTCTACCTATCTCATACTTACACAGCGCCCCCTCTATCTAGCCTATTAGTCCATTCCACATGGCGATTTTTACCATGCCCCTACTTGTCACCACCCGTGTTGCGTCCTCTATTCCCAGAATTCAACCTACGTAGCTGCATTTTCAAAATTTCGCACTTTCGTGAGATAGGTATGAGTCAGACCGATATCCTTTAAGGAGCGTTCACACTGAGCGCCGCGCCGTGAAAAAGTTAAACATTTTTAGCGGGCATAGTGATCGTGATGCCTTTAAAACTACTATTGCGAAGCTAAATACGAGGAAGCACATAGATTTTCAGGACTCTGTCTCCTCGGCAGTAGCAAGTCCGAAGGAGAGTATATACAGACACATGCTTGCCTATCTCTATTTGATCAACGAGTTTAATAAATCTGGAGGATTCATGTCAATTGGGCGCGCGCGTACCATGCATGGAGGGTCATGTGATGTGTTCCAGGGTGGTACCAAACTGATATTTCTCTGTAGCAGTTCGAGAATAGTGTTAGTGACTTCGTGAAAGATTTGCACCAAGACGGATCGGACATGGGAACTAACGGCGTAAGAAGGTACTGGTACTTCAGGCATACGAAATAGTGCTAATATGCTAACGTTCGACATGCTGGTGTGGCAGGGAATACTGTCCAGGCGTCTCACGGACACTTTCCCCTGAGAATTGTGTCTGTAGGACAACTTTCCCGGGGGGAATTGTGTCCGGTGGACAGTATTTTCTGTCTGGACGGACATTATCAACTAGGATAAAACGTCCGTGTCTGGTGATTATCTGTCCGCGCGGACAGGATGAAAGAATAGCACGGAACAAAATAGGATAAAAGTGTCATGTATAAGTACCTGGATGAGTGATTGATAGTTAGTCAGAAAATTGCCATGGGAGCTGTCATTGAATGACAGGGTTACACCTCACTGATGTAGGAAGCATACATTGGAATGGAAAAACATATACTTTGGTATCTATTGTAAGCATTTTGAAATGTTACAAATTAATCTTTGAAGTGAACTTGCAGAATTGTTTATATTACTGACAGAAGTTCTCACTGTAGATTTACAGCATAGCAACAGTATAGAAAGGAAACACTTCTTGTTTATTAACCAAGTAGCATATTTTACTCAAATAAAATGTTGTTAAATAAGCACATGGGTTCGTTGGGAATGACTTTTGGACGAAAGCCCATGGCTTTGTTGGTGCTTTGGTTATGTACTACCTGTGAATGTACTGCCTAAGAAATTTTATAGGATACTTCGTTATGACAATAATTCACCTATACTGAACTCCGTTATGTCCATGCGTCATTCTTGCTTTACATCACAATTCAGTTTCTTTGTATTTGGAAATTCATATCGATAATTATCAAGTCCTCTATACATTTTTTCCTGTTGTTTTAATTATAGGCAGCTAAAACATTTTGCAAAATGTGTTCTCAGCGGAAAAATTTTGTATGGCTGCAGTGCGAGTCATTAAAGTCTACTGAATGTACCACCATAATGATCATCTTTAATATATGCTTAGTAAATTATAACATTGAGAACGA
>JAIPMN010001432.1:0-22171 GCA_020650975.1 Apostichopus californicus | reverse complement strand
ATATGAATGTAAGAGACTGACTTCGGTCAGCTTGCGGCTTTGATAAGCCAATGAGGCTTCTTCGCGAGTTCCTGCTTGCAGGAGGATCTAATATACATACATACATATAAGGCCCTGATGGGGGTTGAGGGTGGATGAAATTGTTTGGCAAAAATAATGACAAAATGTAAATCTTTTGACTCAATCGAGGATTCTTGGTGGTTATTGTATTCCACACGTACCGTACTTTATTGTAAAACCGAATAGTATCGAATGTCTTACTAATATGATCCGATTAATACCTCGTACACTAAAGTGCAGCAGCGTCACTTAAGAAAAACGAAGAAGTTTATTATAACTACACAAATCCCAAAATAACTCATTGAAAGTACATTGAGCAGTTTATGACAGTAGTAGCTGCCCGTGACGACATTAATTCGATTTTCATAACTAAAAAAAAAACCTCAGCATAATACTTATAACTTCCGCATTGAAGATTGTTTTTATTGTGTCGTGAAGAAAAGCGCGAATACAACGATAAAGGGAACTAAGCGAGCTTGTAAGTTATTTATATAATAATAAACCCTCCAAATATGTTTTCTACCATGATAAATCCATTTAACAACCCTACTCAAATTTGAGGATTATACGGCTCTTTTGCAGAATTTTTATTTTATTTGCAGTACCGATAATTGTAATCCCAGTAATCAGGCCATGCGTAACCAATGAGCTCAGTGCTTGAAAAGGATTTGTCCACCCAGGGTAGTTTAGTACTACCCTGGCTAAATGGAACATAAAAAGTCACCTTGGAATTGTGGCTAACGGAATATTTGGTGCCCAAGAGACCCGACTAGGGTAGAAAACCAAGTTTAAACAGTATCGCTTACGAATTGGAGAAATTGGAGAAATTTACCATCAAATTAGTGTTCACTACAGGGAGATTTAAAATGAACCACACTTAATCTAAAATAAACATTCCTCAATAAGGAAGGCGTCGTACTTAAGGCCATTAATTCTGGCAAGGTATTGACCGTGGAAGGCGGCGACATAGGGCGTATAATCCACCCAGGATAGGGCGTATACCCCACCCAGGATCTGAAACCACCGACTGAACGCATCTTTTGGGACAATTGACTATTGTACAACAAGTAAGAGAAACGGCTAAGATCAGAGCAGTGAAACTTGCAGCTCTGGAAGAATAAACCTGTGCACACGAAGGGGGGTTATGATGGCACATAGCCAAGGGTGCACGAGTGAGGGGAGGGGTGACGGAGAAATATAGCACTGACAAGAGGACATGTACATGGTAAAGTGTGAAATGGAAAGCTCAGGGTTGTCCCAGCAGCAGCATTGCGTCCTTCTGCTGATCTGATATTAACTAAATATAACGAATTTATGAGTCTTGCCTTGTAGTTAATGTCAAATTGTTGGTGCCCCACAAATGCGATCTTAAATTCATCAACCATTAGTCTTCACTCTCCTACTTCTATTTTGATGGCACCACAACCATTGCTCTTAATGTAGGGCGTTGTGGTCAAGTGGTTAAGGCAGTGGACTTGTGATCTAAGGATTACAGGTTCGAGCCCTGGCCAGATCATTGCGTTGTGTCCTTGGGCAAGGTACTTTATCTCCATTGCCTCTCTTCACCCAGGTGTATAAATGGGGACTTGCGAGGTGACTTGTAAATATAGTTGCGGTGCGCCGGTTTGTGGCTGCACCCTATGGGAAGTCCCCCAGGGGACACGTGGCTGTGGTGCACCAGGAGAGATTGTTTGAATTGTGCACACTTTGGTGTGTAGGTGTGACAAGTTACCAATGACCAGGGTTAATTGTAAAGCGCATAGAACTTGTGGATTATGCGCTATATAAATAACGGCGTAATAATAATAATAATTAATTAAAGTTATTGGGGGCCTGGGGGGATGGGAGGGGAAAATGCTGCTGCATTCAATGAAGATAATCACAACAGGGGACAAACTCAACATGTAAAATCCCAATATAATAAAAAAATGAAAAAAAAAAGATGAAATTTTTCTGGAATATATTTCTGCTATGATGATGTTATAATGAAATGTAAGTAAAATTGATATTGCATGATTAACTTGAATACTAATTAACAATTCATGTTATTGCATAACTTATGGTACAAACTGTAAGGATATTTGGTTATATTTATTCATGAAATCATGCATATTCATCTTACTGATCATTACATCATAGCCCTCTGAGTATAAGGTGAATGAGAACAAGTAAAAGCTTTAAGAGCCACAAACTTAACCACCATCATTAATATATGAGGTGGACTACATTGATAAATAGCTGAAGAAAACAAACAAACAATATTATTCTCATTGGGAAAATCATGTCATATACTAGACAAACACTTAAACAAGTCTGAAAGTAACAGACAGACCTAATAATGCTTTCTGTTTTATTCATTTCTGTGTTCTTTGACAGGGGTGTGGCATATGCAAATATTGTGGCTACAAACATGGCGCTTTTAATACTGGCATTGTTTTCTTTCTTTCTGATATGGAATACAAAACTTTTGGTACTACAAGATTGACAAAATGGCCAGTCCCTGATACAGCTCTACAGTTTGCATAAATTCACATCTCTCAACTTCAAGTGTTTCTGCATTCTGTACAAAACATCTAAAATACACAATTTTTTTTTTTTTTTTTTGGTTTATCATATTTGTTGGTAACTTAATAACATTACACAACTTTTCAGCATTTTGGCTTAGATCATTTGTAGCATTATGTGATACACAACTTGACAATGAGCACACAGTCACAATGCATGGGGGCTGGGGTTGAGAGCGGATCGGTCCCTTGGTTGATTTGTTTTTCGTGCCCAGGTTTTTTCTTGCTTGACTTTTCTTAAAAGTTATAACACGATACAACTGTCTATCACAAGTTTAGAATAGAATGCTATTCAAATGTTAATATCCAACTTATTATACACTTATAATAAGACACTCCTCCTTTGCAAGATTGATTCTTCCTTTATTCCTGTATTAGCAAGTTGGACCATATTTTTTGGCAAATTTGACCTCCTGTCCCCTGTTCCCACTTAATATGCAACATATGCGGTATGAGATATGTTTATAGTTTGTTTTTGAGACTTCAGTTTAACCCATGCTGACCTCAAGTGACCAATGACCTCCCTCATACTGCACATGTTCAGTATGAGACTGGTGGTAGTCATCCTTTCGTGTGATATCTTGTTTTATATAGAGCATGTTCATGAATTCACAAAACTTTGACCTCCTCCACCAAAATCAAGAATCTTCTGCGACTCAATTAGGTTCATCTATCAACCTTTTTATGAATGAGATGTGTCTATGCTGTCCTTGGTTAAGGGATCAGGTTTACAAGTTTGGAGTAACCCACCTACACACATTCATCAGCTTGAAAGTATAATTTCGACAGCAAAAACCAAGTTGCTTGTGTTGGTATTGATCTCTAGAGTGACATCTTCCATCAGAGCCTCAGGCTGGCCAGCTACAAGACATTCCAAAGTTTGTTTAAATTCCAGTACAAAACCATATCTTGATACAAAATTAAGTCAAGGTTAAAGTCAAACCGAAAGGTGTCTTTATTAGGCTTCTGTAGAATCGACCAGCCATGAAAACACATCTACGGTCAGCTCTTCATTCCAGGCTACAAACTACTCCTGGTATATCCATCAGGTTAGGGAGCCATTCGTGCAGAATTAAACAATGCATTAATCGTTACCATGATGCTTGAACAAGAAGGATAACGATTATCATCATCATTAAAATGACATCTGACATATTATGAGGGTCATCTTTTAACTTTATCTCAAGATAATTTATACATTATCTATGGACATAAAAGAGTGGCATTACAAATATATCATATAATTTATTCATATTGATACTTAACAGTATTTATTTAACACATTGAGAGACTACATCATATAATTTCACATTACTAAAAGCATCAGATATTAATGGCAGATGATCATCACTTTCCTCTGACATACAACAAATTATTTCTAACAGATGGCTGCTGTATCTAGCCTCATACCACTGGTTACTTCCATGATGACCCCTGGCTCTTAGCAGGTGACCAGTTATTTCCAGCAGGTGACCACTTGTTCCTAGCAGATAACAGCTTGTTCCTAGCAGATAACCACTAGTTTATAGCAGATAATCATTTGTTCCTAGCAGATAACCACTAGTTTATAGCAGATAACCACTAGTTATTTCCAGCAGATGACCACTTGTTCCTAGCAGATTACCGCTTGTTCCTAGCAGATAACCACTAGTTTATAGCTGGTTACCAGTTATTTCCAGCAGATGACTTGTTCCTAGCAGATTACCGCTTGTTCCTAGCAGATGACCACTAGTTTATAGCTGGTTAACAGTTATTACCAGCAGATGACCACTTGTTCCTTGCAGATTACCGCTTGTTCCTAGCAGATAACCACTAGTTTATAGCTGGTTACCAGTTATTTCCAGCAGATGACCACTTGTTCCTAGCAGATGACTACTCGTTCCTAGCAGATAACCACTTGTTCCTAGCAGATAACCACTAGTTTATAGCTGGTTACCAGTTATTTCCAGCAGATGACTGCTCGTTCCTAGCAGATGACTGCTTGTTCCTAGCAGATGACCAGTCGTTCCTAGCAGATAACTGCTTCTCCTAGCAGATAACCACTAGTTTATAGCTGGTGACCAGTTATTTCCAGCAGATGACCACTCGTTCCTAGCAGATGACTGCTTGTTCCTAGCAGATGACCACTAGTTTATAGCTGGTTACCAGTTATTTCCAGCAGATGACTACTTGTTCCTAGCAGATAACCACTTGCTCCTAGCAGATGACCAGTCGTTCCTAGCAGATGACCAGTCGTTCCTAGCAGATAAATGCTTGCTCCTAGCAGATAACCACTAGTTTATAGCTGGTTACCAGTTATTTCCAGCAGATGACTACTTGTTCCTAGCAGATAACCACTTGCTCCTAGCAGATGACCATTTGTTCCTAGCAGATGACTGCTTGTTCCTAGCAGATAACACTAGTTTATAGCTGGTTACCAGTTATTTCCATCAGATGACCACTCTTCCTAGCAGATAACCACTTGTTCAATAGCAGGTGATCCATTACTTATAGCAGTAAACCAATAATTGTCTAAGCTTCAATCAGTTTTGATATCTACCTCTTCATGGAAAATCAGTGAGTGATGAGGGATTGCACTTGGGTAAACTCTTCCATCAAACTGTAATTAAAATGAAGAAAACTGTCAACTGTTGAAGTCATCTAACCAGACAAGAAGAAGAAACTGGACTGATAATGCCCTCACTGAACCCACCGACTAAGACATTCTCTTTGGCTGAACAAACTACACTTTACACAGTGGTGTAACCACCCCCGAGGGGGGGGGGGGCAGGATCCCCAGTCAACTGTCTTTCTCCCACTTGCCCCCTAAATGACATTGGTGGGGCAAGGGGGAGGCAGGATCCCCCAGTCAAATATCATGGCCCCCCACTTGCCCCCTAAATGGCATTGGTTGGCAAAAAAAAATATTTGGCGGAAATAAAAAAATGCATTTCAAGGCTCAGTAAAACCAGTTCAGAGTTGATGTTAATCCTTAGTTGACAGGAATTCACAACTTAATACCAGCCAATTGTGTCTCAAAAGAAATATTATCCTATCACTTTGCTTTCTGTCTTCGCTACGAGGCCCCCCATCCTATTGTTTCCATCGACTTTACAAAATTTAAATCATTAATATAATAAAAACGGATTACCATGGACACTTTTGTGGTGCCTGAGTGAATGATGCCTGAGTCCATGAAACTGAGCTTCATATAAAAATTCATTCAAATCATAATTATAGTAAGTTATAGACAATGAGATTGCTTAAACTGTACTGTTGAAAGAATAGACCAGACAAATGAGAAAACAGACAAAACAAATGAAAGGACGAGAAACTGAACCCAACTGTCAAAATCCCGTCGCTATAACATGTTTGATTTTATAAGTTTATTCAAATTCTAAATTTGACTTGGCAAATAACAAATTTTACTGAAAACTTGAATCATCCAATTATAAAGAAATACATAGGCTTTTGCAGACAAAGTGAGGCCGATACATTTATGTACTGTAAACAGTATGAGAACACAGCACACAGGGTTATCAGCTAAGAGTATATCGCATAGCCAGCGGGGATGGGGCGGTCGCCCCCCACCCCCCCCCCCGCCAAAAAATGAGAGAAAAAAGAGGAAAAAAGCAATGAGAGAGAAAAATGGATGACCATGAGACTGGAGAATTTAGAGAACAACATACAGAGATCTCATACACAGGTTCAGAGTTGTGGAAATTGGAATATCTCATTCAAAGTTACGACTTAAAACATATTTCATAGGCATAGCAGTATATTTAAGCCTTTTGTCCCCCACACTTTGGAAACTCTATTTCGGCAGCTAGGCTACAGAGTCACCCGATTGAAGAAGAATACAAACAACCATCTTGTAGGTTACGTGTATCCGGGCAGAAATCAAGCAAAAGTGTTTTTTTGCCCTTTATTCAGTAGATTTGGCCGGTAAATTCTCTAAATTTGGCCGGTTGTGTTACAGAAAAACTGGCATCCGTGCTGTAGGCTGTAAACTTCAAACTGGTATCCCCCTGCCACACTGCTACTGCTACTGCCACAGTGCCACTGCCATAGTGCCACAAGTTTGACTATAGGTCACCCTAGTATCAGCTTCTATTTTGAGTGAGTTATTTACCTAATTGAATAATTTCTTCCCAACATTTCAATCTTAGGCTAATCATATGCAGAATTTTCAACATGTTAATATAATTTTACATGGCTAAACTCTCAGCCGATTGGATAAAATGTGAATGCTCTGAAGCCTCTAAAGTCCACCATATCATATAGCTTCCAGAGGCTTCACCCTAGGATCCCACTGGGCCCAGCTTTGGGCCCCCCTGGACCCCATGCAGGCAGGGCAAAGCGTTCTTGTTGACAGGTAAAAAATTGAATATGGGACGTCATGATTGTTTACGGCTCTAGTTAAAGTACGGAGTACCGATGTCTGTAAATCATATATCGCATTAAAGTTATTCGTGATGTAGCAGAGGAGTCAGAAACTATGGTTTAGTATCAATCACCCCGGCCAAGAAATGGTGGATTTTAGGGTAATCTTATGTATCTGCCCCCTGCTGAGCTGAGATAACATCTCTCATCATTTAGATCTACACTATACACCGCTTCTGTACTATCATTTATCAATTCCCTATGCTCGCTTTTGGCAGCAATGAGTCTTACTTTATTTACTTTTAAATTTGTCATCCTTTAACCTAACCTTTCTCTGTTTGCTTTGTATGAAACAACAAGTGAGTGTCATCTGTCTTGTGATCCAGATTCTCCCATTCCAAGGTTCCCTCCCACCTGACTAAGGGGACTATTTAAGAGGAGGTGCAGGAAGGGGGGGGGGCGGATATTTTCACTCCACTTTTCCACTAAACACTGTTGTGAAAAGGCATAGAGCGTCTTCACAAAAGCATTGTTTTCCATTATTGATGTTAATATTAAGTTTGCTGGATTTTTTAACTGAACCATTTAATGTCTTTTCCATTAACTGTAAGAAGTAATCCAAATGTAACAATCTCTTGATAAGAGCAGTAGAGGTTACATGTTATGTATGTCTAATAAGCAAAGACCAACACCCAATGCAATATTAGCATTCAAATGTAGTCCAGAGTTACCCAAAGATCATTTAACTGTATTGACTCCAACTTTTAGCTTACACTATTAAACTTGCTAAAAGTTATAGATTAGACAATAACACACCCAGCTGTTACAGATTTTCTAGCAATAATAATAAAGGGGATCTATACTGGTGATCTCTAACCATCTTAGGTCATCTTTCAAGTGAGAGACAACTGTTTTTCAAATATTTGTAAGGACTTGAGAATAGTGGCAAATGATGACTTCATATCCTTGCTCCCCTCTGTCAATGGTAGTTTTGATAGTACAGTATCCTGGCCACAACCCTACATAGTATCCTGGCCATAACACTACCCTTCAATGGTAGCTTTGATAGTCCAGTAGCCTGGCCATAACACTACCCTTCAATGATAGCTTTGAAAGTGGAGTATCCTGGCCATAACACTACTCAACAAATGTTCTTTGACTATTATTATATCCCCTTCAATTGCCTCCCAAACTTTGAAACTAACAGTAAAATCACATTATCTGCACATCATAAGACCACTCTTTAATCCTTATTTATTCCCACTCATAATGGTTATTAAAAACACTGTTAAAGAAAGTAATATTAAACACCATTTTCATTTTTTTTTCAGGCATGAAAAGAATGACAACATATCCACTAAAGCTGTAGTAGACTGAAGATAAAGAATAGTGCTTCTCTGTGGAAGAGAATTGAAAATGCTCTTACACCGTAAAGCTAAATAAAAGATTAATTAATCTCCAGTGATCAGATCACAGTTACTTAAGCCAAACACTATAAATGATTTATTCCTATATTTTTACAATTTCAGAAACTCCACTGGGATGATGTGGCGAGAGACTCTTTGGCGCTGGAAGGCATCGGCGTTTTTCCTCTTTACTTGTTTCACTGTCAAATTAATTTGGGTTTTTCAAGAGTATTGAGGAGGATATACACAACGGCTCAAGCAAGGCCTTTTAAGTATTGTTTAAATAAAAGAAATGAAGACAATTGACCAGTGTGATCGATGTTTCTTGGGAGACGCAAACTGGGAATTCCGGGGTAAAATCTGTTCAAAGAGTTTACCAAAGAGTTTTTCTCTAAGACATGTATTTATCCACAAAATTGTAACAGATATTTCGTTTTCTTCACCATCAGCATTTTACAAGCTACATGTATCTACCTTGCCTTTCCCCAAGGGGAAACATTGTTTCTCATTTTCAAAGTTTGCTGTACTCCTGTTTCTAGTCACAAAGTTTTACCAGGAATCTGGGTTGAGCACCTCTTTTCACCCTTTTCCAAAAATACCTTTTTTAACTCAAAACAGAAACTGCCTTCAGGTCGTACAAGCCTTCAAAAGTAGCATTTTCCATTCCTATTTTTTTTTTGTCCCTTCTTTCCTTTGTTTTACTTCTTTGGTTTTTGTTGTCTCTGCCAAATAAGACTAAAAGTATGATTGGAAATAGATCAAAGGAATTCTCCCATTGGAAATGATGTTACTATGGAAACCAGAGATTGTTCTTCTTGCAATCAACAAAGATTAAGAAAAAGAGATAATAAGATGACAATAGATATAGAAACAATGACTGAAATAACCATTTAAGAAGGAGATGGTAGCCTGAAGGAGACTGGTATAAAGCATGATTTGAATTTAGGCCAAATTCCCTTCAAAACCCCCTGGGGATAAGTGATATGACGGAAATCAGGAATATTGGTGAGAACTGATCGCTTATTACTCCGAGTGGTGGTGCAACCGATTTGAGGAGGCTTAACATGGGGGTAAAAACTGGTAACTTGGCACTAATTCGACAGCCAGGAGATTACCAGGGGCTATGTCAAGTAAATTAAAGCCAAATGGCATTACAATAACTCCAAATTACCCCTCTTTCTTCCTTCAACTTGAATCTGTCCAAGTTCATTTCAAATCAAAGTAGCAAGAAGTAGGACCTAATCCTGTCTGTCTAGAATATGTCTGTACTTTCCAATTGTGAAGACAATGAACTTTCCCAAGCTAGCTAACTTCTTGAATTTGCCAAATACCACAGGGAATATTAATTAAGATCTTACAGATCACAGACACAAAGTGTTTCTGAAGTAAACGGTGAGGTGACGAAGAATCGTTGAGGGTGGTGCGGTTCCTCATCGCAGTTGCAAACTTCAGCTCTGTCACAACTTCTCAATTTGAAGAGTCGGTTCTAAACCGGCAAGCAAAATGGGGCAGGAAATATTTCTATTGTTGGTAATTTAAATCTTTGAAATACTTTGGTTAGGGGCACCACTGAAAGATGAATGAATCATGCAAAGCTAGACCACCCTGATATAATTGTCATCATCCTAGGACAACTGATATTAATATCATAAATCTGTTCAAGCCACAAACAAATTATGACATTGCCTTTGAAAACCTGACGTTATGGATGCAAATATATATTGAGAGAGTATTTTGCTGCTTTTTTCTCAATAGCAAAGCATTTCCACAACATCATGTTACATGTTGCACGTAAACCATGCCTTTCCAGTTGCAAAGAGCTGTGTACATTACATTAACTCTGCATGGAGTGGTATTTAACATAGATTAAAGAGTAAGAATTAAACATACTATCTTTGACTTGCTGCTATAGAAAATGTACTGTGACTGTTTATCAAACTGACCAGTGTCATTTAATGTCACTTTTAACAATGAGAATACACAGTTAAATCCTTGGACAACTGCAAGGCATGTTGTACACTGACCAAGTCAATAGGTGACATAATGAATGTACAGCCCAATGTGTGAGGTTTACAACACTTCAACTCTCACATCTTAATTGAATTTTGGTAAATTTTAAGTCACTTCTGTAGGCAGCCTGGATAATCAGTCTTAATTTATTAATTGATTCTATCTATGAAATGGTGCATCATACATCATCATAAAGAAGCTCCTGCTAGGATCGAAACGTCAGGCCAACTTACTTTTACACATCATCATAAAGCATTAGAGTGGGTAATTATGGAATGCCAAAAGTGACATTAAGTCATGATAATATAAAAGTACACGATGAGCATATAAAGGTATACTACAGTCGGTGATGATCAAAATGTACATGATGGTAAACATACTGGTGTACCTTGTGGTCCTATTGGTGTTGGTAGGGCAGCAGGAAGAGAAGAAGGCCGCAATTGGTACCAAAAAACCAACATTAAGTTCTCTTTGATAATGAGCATATTTTAACTAGTAATCATTAACAAGTGCCTTAACATTTCCCACACTGTACACAGTGAAGTCTTCAAAAGAATAAATGAAATGATTGAGTCAACATTCTTCTTCACATAGCACATTTAAACTAATTGGTATGTTACATGAGCTTTCTATCATGATGGTTACCAAATCAGGACTCCAAAGACAACAATTTATTCTTTTAATACTGGTAAGTAAATATTCATCATCTCCAAGACAATACCAGTATATTGTATTATTATTATTCTGTAACTTTGTAATTAAATGACCAAATACCACATATCTCAATGTGCTTTCTATGTTCCAAGGTTGATAAGAAAAAATAAGTATAAGTCATAAAAGCTGGAACAACTGATGGCATTCTAAGGGGTGTTACCAAAAACCAAACAAAAATATGCTTTGAAGTGGTAGCTGATGTTGTCATCCCACTGAAATGTGCCCAACTTTTAATAAAGGTTATTAGAAACTTTCAGAAGTACTCTCCTGGCTATTTTTGGCCAGCAAGCATATTTTCTCTGACATTAAGAAATGTTCAGGTTAGACGATTAAATGCCAGAGGGAGGAGAGTATATGAGGGTTAAAATGTTGATTGAAGTTTAAAAATGAGTGACTACATATTTGGTGGCGATACAGGTGCCCTTTAATGTTAATATGTGTTTTAACATTTTTACCTCTGACATAATTCATGTACCGTCTACAAAGAATGTTAATTACTACGTTGTTGCCAAGGCATCCATGACAATAGCTGCTGCCCAAAGACATACATCTATAATACTACAATATATAAACAATGTCAGCTTCTTTGTGGTCCGAATGTTTCAAAAGTTTGGAACATGAAGGGTGGATGTGTCAATACTTGACAAGCTTTAATACCCCACTACAAACCAAGCACGTCAACATTAATCATTCTAGGGCAGTTAGAACAGGTGACAGGATAGCTTGCTTGTCTGTAAACATTTAAAGTAATGCGGTTTCATGCATTACAGCCAGAATTTCTCTAACTTTGACCTAAATGCATCTTAATGTTTGTAAATAATCTATGATTTCTGGGCCAAGAAGAGAAAGCTCTTTACTGATTGTTCATTGTCATGGTGTGCCAAAATCTAGCTTTATGATTGGTTGAAATTACATGGTGACGTGTACGTTGTGTTGCATGGAGCATTTTTCTTTAAATGTCAGATTGGGTGGTTATATTTAAAACTCAATGAAGGTGGACCTTGCAGTATACATATCACTTTTGCAGTTACAGACAAATATGGACAATAAATTACTCACTGCTAAATAGAAGATTCTAGCTTAGGATATAAGAATTAAAAGAGGGCAATTGCCATTGTTATCATGCAAGTAAATGAAGATCCATTACTGCCACACTACATTACCTTGTTCCATGATCAACCTATAAATTTAACAACAGTCTAAATGGTGCAAACTGCTTTGAGCAAGGGATAAGTCACCCACAATACTATCTGAAGTAGCATCTGGCATATGAGTTCCTCTCCATACTATCACACAATAGCAAGGCAGTCTCTTACTAATTTTACCAAAAGAGATTACCTTTAAGAAAATAACATCTTTGTGTTTATTAATATTTCCTCACATCACTGTGAAAATTATACCTAGCCAATATAAGTAAATGAATTTATGGAAAACTAACTGGGACATTTTAGACACTGGAAAAGAGCAAATAAATTTATGGCTGGAAGAGGATTGAAGCCAGTGATCTCTGGGTTACATTATCCTAGCACTTCACAAACTGAGCTATCCAGCCCTTACTTTGTGGCAATCCCTGGGTAGGTTTAGCATTTCTCTGCTGGGGCTGCCAGTCAGAAGCCACAGTAGATTGCGTCCTAGTGACCAGAGATCCCGCCCCAGTTTCGTTCACTATACAACGCAGTTAGCTGCAGGGAAAGGATTTCAAGAGTAAATTTCGCTTTTCATATCTTTTATAATTAAATGAATAACTGAAAACTGACTGGTTAAGTTTAGACAATTATGGAAAAAGAGTAAAGAAATGTATGGCTGGAACAGGATTCAAACCCAGTGACTGCTGGATTACCAGCTCAGATGGGAAAGATTACAAAATTTATACCTAATAGAAATTTACAAATTCGCAGGGAGAAAAAAAGAAAGAAATTGAAGAAGGATGTGGCAATTTTTGAGCCTTCGTGAAAACCTTTCCTGATGAAATTGTCACTGATTAACCTGAGAGTCATCTTTAAAGACTGCCAGTCTGACATTCTTAAAAGTTTTGAAATCAATCATCAAACATTCTTTTTCCCCTTGATTTTGAAGAATAGACCATTGGATTATATTGTTGGAAGCTAACCTAAATCCACCTCTGACAACCAGAAAGTCAATGACATTTGACCTTCACAGATCTAAAACAGCAAACTTGTGGCACTCATTAAGGTAGATCTACACATTAAGTATGAATGTTATCCAACCTTTACTTTGATCTTGAAGTACAAAACAACTAGCTTTCATAATTTCTAATTACAGTTGACCAATATGCTAAGTATTAACTTCATCCACCCATTGGTTTCAGTTGGAATTATTGTGTTTACTAGGTATCCAGACTGACCTCTGTTGACCTCAAACAATCTCTGTTCTCTACAACAAAAAAAACAATCTAGGGTTCTCTCAATCACCAAGTTGGATCCACATCTACATGCCAGGAATGAACTTCATCACTTGTATCATTTTAACAAGGTTTTCAGAATTGACCTATGGTGACCTCAAATGACCTTTGGCTGCCACATATAACTATAGGGTTTGAGTACTCACTATGGGAGATCCTTATGTCAAGTATGAAGTTCATCAAATCTTTGCCTTTGAGGTTAATTATCAAGTTTTATTAGGTTTTCAGAGTTTTGCATCTGTTGACCATGGCAGACAACAATATGATTCTTGTACTCACGTGGTGGATCCACATGCTAAATACGGAGTTATACTACAAAGTACTATCAACATCCCATTACATTCAAAAGACAACCTAAGTTGTCTTGCAAGTTTCCTGAATTTGTTGTGTTTAATAATGCTTGTAATGCAGTATATATAGACATGGGCGGCGATCATGGGGGGGGGGGACGTGGGGGACATGTCCCCCCAATATTTTAGGTGGGGGGATATAGTATCTAATATCCCCCCAATATTTGGTGGCAGAGTTTTTTTTTGTGGCTATTAATAGAAAATAATGCGTGAGATTATTTATCCAAATCATATTTGGCGGTGGCTAAAACTTCATCCAACACATGCTGCATGAGGTAAATGACTCTTCGTGGTCGTTTCTGTGACCTGTGACCGTATAGCATGTTGTCACTCATGATTATTATCATAATATCTGTACATCTCTTGTGTATGAGTGTAAGTACATACAATCATATACATGAGATCTGCCACTCCTATCCCACTTGTTAGAGTTGCACATGCCTCGATTGCACCTGTTTCACATGTTCGTAACTTTAAGGAGTCATATTTGATAAAAATCTGAACATGGAGTGTCATCAGTGGCGGAGCGTCCATACAGTCAGGGGGGGCGGATGCCCCCCCTGACGGACTCAAATGGACTGCTGGCGCCCTTTTCAGCTTTTTACCACTTTTACTTATTCGCGATTATTGACTTTTTTATTGCGCTCTCATCTACCTATTGACATTTTTCACACTTTGTTGGTGTAATTTTCTGACAAAATGCTCTAACGGCTATTCATTCTTCGTTTATATGCAAATTAGCAAGGCCCAGAAAGGGTCATTTCCGGCGATCTAGGGAGTATCTTTACTCAAAAAATTTCTGTACGCTCCGCGCCAACCAATGGTGGCGCTCCGCTTAGATAGTGTCAAAAGCGCCCCTACAGACCATTTTTGCCCCCCCTGACCAATACCCCTAGCTCCGCCACTGAGTGTCATGTAAATGATATCTGCCAGGCTACATTTCTCGCACTTCATAATATTGGTAAAATTCGTCGTTTTTTGAGCAATCAAACTACCGAGGGACTTGTCCATGCTTTTATTACATCACGCTTGCGCTACTGCAATAGTGTGCTCTTTGGTCTCCCTGATAGTCAACTGGCTAAATTGCAACGCAATTAAAACTCTGCTGCCAGGCTGATCACTCGCACTAGCCCTGTCTCTCACATCACCCCCATACTTCATGACCTTCATTGGCTACCTGTCAAACTGTGTATTGATTACAAGGTACTCCTGTTAACCTTTAAATGTATTCATAGTATTGCGCCACACTACTTGGGTGAACTTGTTCAAAGTTATACCCCAACTCGCCGTTTGCGCTCTAGCACCCAATCTTTGCTCTCTATGCACCCTGTGTCCACTAAATCTTATGGCGAGCGATCTTTCCAGTACTCCTCAACCATCCTTTGGAATAAACTCCCACTCAACATAAAGAATGTCGTTTCTGTGGAGATGTTCAAAACTGTTTTGAAGACACACCTGTTTTCTTTGTTATAATTGTTATGTTTACTCTTATTGTATATTGTGTACATATCTTTCACTTTCTTTTGTACAGCGCGGCGAGACTTTATTGTAAGTTGCGCTATATAAGAACTGTTTATTATTATTATTATGATTCCATTTGGCCTGTTTCCTACAAGATTTCTAACCGCAGGCGCGTAGCCAGGGGGGACAAGGGGGAGACCGCCCCCCCCCTTGAGCATATTTTTTTTTATGATATCGAAGTTTTATAGTAGCCATTATAAGAGGTTTTAATATTTGTATACCAATAAATTAACCGTGTCTGAATTTTGAAAATTCCCTGACCAACATTTTTCATCATACTTCCCTCTACTCGTGCAATTTTGACCGGTCTGTTAGGGGTTGAAGGGGGGTTTTCTATATTGGTTGTCACTAGATGAAATTTTGTGCAACATTATGGATATGTTTTGAAGTGAATTTATTATTCAAATTCTGAACAAATAATGGGCTTAAAACCTTGAAAAGTGGGGCTGACGGGTATTGTGGGCCGTTACGTAGAATTACCTACAAAAGCAATGATCAACAGGAGATGCGATGAGGTCGAATATGATGTGTGACAATCTTGAAAAATGTTATGGATGGAAAATAAAACTATTGGGAAAAACTTGGTTCTCAGGCAAAAGTGTACATCTGGTTGGTCATTTTCAAGCCCGAGAAGTGGCATTTCCGGTGATCTGGGGGGCTATCAAAACCAGAAATTTTTGTGTACACTGCGCGCCAACCAATGGTGGCGCTCCGCTTTGATAGTATTTTGGGGATGAAAGTTCCTACGCGCCTGCACCCAAGCAAATGTCCCCCCCAATATTTGACACAAATCGCCCCCCCTGTATATAGATATCAACTACACTACTTGCCTAAAATGGAAGTACAGCACCATGTTAACTTGAAATTTGTAACATTGAAAGTAACAGAAATGTTTCTGATTCAAAACTGCTGACAAAGTGTAGCTTTGGTAGCTGAACACGGTCTTAAATATAATGTAAAAACATATTCCAAGCTATTGTTAGGAAACAGAAAATGTGTATTATTTTGCCTTCTTTGCGTTCCAAGAATGAGCTCGCATTCCAAGAACTCCCCAGAATGGGCCTAAAGTTTACACAACTTCCACTACACTGTATATTAGTGTTTAGTTACTAGTGTTTCTATATCTATGAGAGTATGCCAGAAAAATCCAGAACAAACGAGCTGAACATTTGTGTTATACTCTGATTGGTTTGCTTCAAATAGGCTTTCGCTTAATGTTATTAATGGTCTTTAACATGCATCATACTCATAACCCCAATTTTAGTATTATCATTATAACCACCCACTTCAAGCTGCTACCAGTGTTAAATTCCTTGGTGTTCTTATTGACTCAAGCTGAATTGGCATGAACATACTTCTCACCTGTGTTCGCAAGTTGCTAAGGGTGTTGGAAAAATTGGTAGACTTAAAAAGATATTGCCGAAACATATCTTTCGTACTATTTATCTAAGTCTTGTTTATCCCCATCTCTGCTACTGTTGTCTTACTTGGTCGGGCACTAGTAACTCCGCTTTAAGAAAGGTATTTGTTCTCCGAAAACGAGCTATCAGACATATTACGTATTCTGCACCACGCGAACACACCAGTGCACTTTTAAGTCCCTTAACTTGTTAAAATTAAAGGACATAATCAAAGTTAATATTGCAACCTTCACCTATCGCTTCTTCAACAATCTCTTATCTTTAGGTTTTTCTTATTTATTCGTTCGGAATTCCCTAGTTCACAATTATCATACACGTCATAACAATCGTCAAACAATCGTCTTCGTCTTCCTGGCGATCGGCCAATTTTTTCGAAGACAAGCTTGCATTATCGAGCCATCAGCACCTGGAATTCCATTCCAGAGAGTTTAACTTCTAAGCATAATGTGCACTCCTTTCATTACAACTTTTCTAGATCCCTAATAAATCTCTACTGAGACTTTAAGATTTCATTTTGTATCTTGTACGCTGTAGCCGTCCCTTTGTTATTGTATTCTCCCCCCCCCCTAATATGTATGTATGTGTGATTGTATGTGTGTTTGTAAGTAAGCATACATGTTTATATTAACATGTGTGTATGTGTATGTATTTGTATGTTTATTTGTATTCAATTGTGTATGTATGTGTATATTTATGTACTGTGGGTGGTGGAGGTGGGGTGGGTGGGTTATACTTGTTGTGTCGGTGTGTGGGTGGAAATGAGTGAGGTCAAGGTAGCATATCTAGCAACAGACTTGTAGTACTGAAGGATATGGTACTTATACTTGAGTAAATTTCTCTGTACTTGAATTGTACTTACTACTCAGAGAAAGTAAATTTCATATAGTCCTTTACTCAGGGCATTCATATATACTCATAGTTGTTTACCTGTGGCTTTATACTACTTATCTTCATGGCTTTGCACTAATACTCTTTCACTGTTTAGTGAAACAGCCATATTGTGTCTTTAATTGCACTATTCATCTAACAGTACAGTTGCTGCAAGTGTTATCGTTTTCAAACAACTTTGTAATTTTACTTGCATACATGTGTGTATATTTCATCATTATGTACTGTACATGGTGTTTAATATGAAATCCTACACATCACATAGGAATTGTAGAAGATCAAACCATTGTTTGAAGAATTCCTCTACACCCATGTACACCCATGTACACCCACGCACATCCATGTACACCCATGTACACCCATGTAATATTGCATCTTGGTACAGGTGGTGTCACCTTCCGTTTCTGTTTTAGCTACCGGAGAGAACATTCACAGTAATATTGAGAAGAAGTTTGTACGCACATAGGGTGTCTTCTTCCAACAAAGCAATTCATTAAATGCATTAATTGTTAAGGAGACATACCTCCCTGCACCATAAAAGGAACTAATGGAAAGGTACCGGTGGTGAAACATGTTTAGTAGCCTCACCTCTCCTCACAAACACTCTTCATAGCTTTTCACAACATGATATCCCAGTATCTCTCTTTGCTTTAATATCTCAGCTATGTGTTTGGATGCACTGCCATGTCACATGATTAATTTTTAGTATGCTCCCCCTGCCCACCCCCCCCCCTGGGGGCCCTGTCATCTCCTAAGTAGAAAACCAAACTTGTGTTGATAAAGTAGGAAATCAATTCAGTGAAGAAGGGTAAGTTTCTGACAGAATCAAATTATTTTATTGTTATTGTCTTTTTCTACTTGGGTAACCAAGTTAATTATATTCATCACAGATCACCCATGGATTGTGAAAGCATGTGATAAAGTGTTGTAGTAATCATGCTGGAGTACATTAATTTCTACATGTACTCAGACTGAGTAATATAGTAGTCTTACTCTTGAATCTGGGATTCACAACATATATATTCAGGTCAAGAAATGATGGAGTCAATGTTTAGTCCCTTGAATGCAAAGTCTTTATTAGGCTACCCATGAAATCATTCTCCATTTTTTATTGCCCTGATTCCTCCAAATATGCTAGCAAGTCTAATAATGGTCACTCCTGCAGGATACGCTTACAGAGAGTTTGTTGCCAAATAAGAGGAACTTGTCCAAAGCCAGATTTACTTCTCTAATGTGAATCCCACCAAGCATAGTACTTTTGCTTCAGCAACTTAGAGCAGACTACATGTTGGAGACAAAACTAATCACCTTTCATTTCTGGCGTCCAATATTTTCAGTATCGTCAAGGTGACTTTGGTGGTGTCTAAACAAAAACCCTTCCTGTCAGCAGAGTTGAGCAATTTTTGAACTTTTGATTGACTGGTTATCTAATTTTCTATTAGCATTTTGGAATAAGAACCAATGGTGAAGCCCCGTTCACACTATGTATGTAACAGCACCACTGAAGGCACTGATACAGTATGATCAAAAAGTCGAAGAATGTGTAATTACGTGAGCCCATTCACACTACAATGCAATATGATGCGAAAGCAAAAGTGGAAGTAATTTTCTTCTGACTTCTGTCGTATGATAAATGTGTTGGACTGAAATGTGCAATCAGAATGCTATGAAGCCACAAAATTCATTCCAATATATGCCTATATCGTGCTCAAGGTAACATTGTTGCAGTCTGTGGTATACATACGGTTTCTTTACTTTTCTTCAACAAAGGATGTGCCCATAGCCTATCTCCCATGTTTGGCCCTTCTTACGTGCCAAGTGAAACAAACTAGTTCACTTCCATCCAAGGTGATCACCACACCATATGCCATTGACAGCTTGATGCCTTATTGTATTGTCTGACGACGAAGTAGAGGCCTTTATACTTTGCAACATGAATACTGGTTGCTAAAGAGGCTACAACAAACTTTCCCGCCAAAGTTTTACTTCATCGACGAAACAACTGTCGCATCAATTTAATCGCTGGTAGTGTGAACAGAGATTTCTTTGTCATATCATACATAGTATAAACTGGGCTGTGATTGGTCAGTAGATGAAATACAGCACAAAAAAAAGAAAGAAAAGAAAAGCGGGAAAATAGTCTTCCTTACCATATTAAAGGTTTAGGTCGTCAACTATGAAAATGAATTTCACTTCATGGTTGAACTTCAAAGCTATTCAAAGTTGTCAATATCACAGGAGCCATATTGATAATTATATTAAACTAGATGCATGGCTAATAACAATATTGTTGCAGTAATTTGGCCAGCTGTTTACAGATTTGCAAGGATGGTTGGTACAGTTTGTCTATTTTTGTGACAATACACAAAAGATCAAAGAAATTCCATATCTCTTTGATGCTTTGTTATAACAACTATTAACTACAATGAAAGTCTGACCTTGGTTGCATTCTGTTAATTTCTTTGTGATATGCGAATACGCCTTAAACCCTTGTTGCAGGTCATCAGCCACTTTGAACTTAAACCGAAAATAATTTGACCTAGAAACAAAGCCCATTATGATTACTAGATCAAAGAAATCTTTCAAGTGCGTGACTGTGTTTCATACACCACTGATACCTGTATTGTGTGAGCGTTATCCCATTATATGCCAGGCTCTTAACAATCCCAGTTTTTGTGCCATGCCTCCTTACGTTTTTACCAGACATTACCCATACAGAGCCCATCTTGATCAGCTTACATTACATTTGGCTTTGAATGATCTCTGCTAGAGTCCAAGTGTTTCAAATGCCTTAATTCTTTACAGAGATGCATCTTCTTATCGGCTCACATTACTGTAGCTTCTTTCAACAATCTACTGAGAATCAATCTAAGGGCTATGAATAATTCCGTATGTCACTGCAAATCAACCTAGCTCTGTTCTATTTGTAACAAACTGAAACTTTGACATTCTTCTCTGGCATCTGCTACATGTCTAAGCCACCCTCACTACCTAAGGCCACTAGTATCAAGAATTTAATCGCTATCATTGCTTTCCCCGCAGAAACAGATGATGATCGATGGCCAACCAACTATTGATATTTTGTCTAGGTAACTTTCAAAGGCGGCATAAACCAGAAATCCTCATTGACAAGACTTGGCTGTGATAAATTATAAATTATAAATCATTAATGACTATCAAAACAGCTACATAAAACTCTTTCTCTAATGCAAAACTTTCCTCTGCATGCAGTAACCCTTTGAAGGCTTTTGTAAAAATCTTACAATGACATCAATAAAAGTCTCCCATAACCCCTACAATTTTAATCTTCATGTTCTTCACTGAATACTTAAAACAATAGAATTGGTTTTATTAAAACTGTCCTTGAGTTATCAAAATTGTCATATTAACTACCAACAGAAACACAAAAGATAAGAACCCAAAAACAATAAAATAATAAGATCAGAGCAAAAATTAAAATACAAATTCGTCAGCTTGTTATCTTTTCTACATAAATGCAACGGAAAAGAGAGGGAAATTTGAAAGAGTAGACAAAATGATTGGCAAGGTCATGAATCAAACCAATGACTTCAGGATATTAACAAATCTAGATTGCTTTGCAGAGTTTTGCATTGTAAGTATCTCTGTTGTATCCTTTAGTTTACTGACATTATTTGGGTGTGGGAAGTTTCTTTGGACCACAATCTCTTTAATATTGGCATCAGGGAGGCGGACTAATTCTCCTCCTACAATTACAACTGTCTTAACGACTCACATCACCCCTAATTTCCTACCTTTGACATAAATCTCCTGACTGACACTATTCTGTCTCAAATCAAACATTTTTTTTTTATGAATAGTTTTTTTTATCATAAACCTATGTTTGTAACACAAAACTCCATTTGTTTCACATCAAAAGATTCACTTAACCTCCCACAGCTCAAAGGTGGGAAATTAGTCAAATTTCAGTCTCTGTAGGCTGTAAGTTAATCTAATCTGTCACTTTCAGCTGGTCACAGACCACATTATTAGTAGGATTGTTGAAGCAAGTTCAAATTGTTCAATATTGATGATAATTAGCTTAGAAACCTCACAATCATGTCCAGCTCCACCTATAAGAGAGAGAGGTGGAGAGAGAGATAGCAAACCAATGGAGTGTCATGTCCAATGCAACAGTCTACAGGTAACAAAGTCATCCCACTTAAAATACCTATAGCCTTGACAAGGGTGCTCCCAGTAACTATCAGAGACCTGTGTTTAATCAGTGGCGGAGCTAGAGGTATTGGTCAGGGGGGGCGAGAATGGTCTGTAGGGGCGCTTTCGACACTATCTAAGCGGAGCGCCACCACAGGTTGGCGCGTAGCGTACAGAATTTTTTTGAGTAAAGATACTCTCTAGATCGCCGGAAATGACCCTTTCCGGGCCTTGCTAATTTGCAGATAATGTGACAAATGTCAATAGGTAGAGAGCGCAA
>JAIPMN010001431.1:0-17607 GCA_020650975.1 Apostichopus californicus | reverse complement strand
TACACTTAAACCTGAATTTGTGACTGCATATTAACCACCTAGTCCATAGTGACTTTTTACACAAACTAGTATGTGAGTGGTCATATTAACCAGTATATAGTGACTGGTATATTAAAAAGTATATTATGAGTGGTATATTACCAGTTTAAAGTGGGTGGTCATATTAACCAGTATATAGTGAGTGGTCATATCTACCAGTATATAGTGAGTGGTCATATTTACCAGTATATAGTGAGTGGTCATATTAACCAGTATATAGTGAGTGGTCATATTTACCAGTATATAGTGAGTGGTCATATTAACCAGTATCTGGTGAGTGGTCATATTTACCAGTACATAGTGAGTGGTCATATTTACCAGTATATAGTGAGTGGTCATATTTACCAGTATATAGTGTGTGGTCATATTAACCAGTATCTGGTGAGTGGTCATTTTAATCAGTTTATAGTGAGTGGTCATCTTAACCAGTATCTCGTGAGTGGTCATATTAACTAGTATCTAGTGAGTGGTCATATTAATCAGTTTATACTGAGTGGTCATATTAACCAGTATATAGTGAGTGGTCATATTTACCAGTATATAGTGAGTGGTCATATTTACCAGTATATAGTGAGTGGTCATATTTACCAGTATATAGTGAGTGGTCATATTAACCAGTATCTGGTGAGTGGTCATTTTAATCAGTTTATAGTGAGTGGTCATATTAACCAGTATATAGTGACTGGTCATCTTAACCAGTATCTAGTGAGTGGTCATATTAACTAGTATCTAGTGAGTGGTCATATTAATCAGTTTATACTGAGTGGTCATATTAACCAGTATATAGTGAGTGGTAATATTATCCAGTATATAGTGAGTGGTCATATTAACCAGTACATAGTGAGTGGTGATATTAACCAGTATATAGTGAGTGGTCATATAAACCAGTATAGTGAGTGGTGATATTAACCAGTAAATAGTGAGTGGACATATTAACCAGTATATAGTTAGTGATCATATTCACCAGTTTATAGTGAGTGGTCATATTAACCAGTATATAGTGGCTGGTCATATTAACCAGTATATATAGTGAATGTACATAGTAACCAGTATATATAGTGAATGTACATAGTAACCAGTATATATAGTGAGTGGTCATATTAACCAGTATAAAGTAACTGTGTACACTGTGTAGTATCTTACCTGAAAGGAACACATCAGTGATTCATCCACACTCATCATACCTCCAGCGTTGTCAAACTCTCCGCAGTAATTGGGAGCTGAGAACAAGGTGACTAGCTGCCTCTTAGCAAAGAACTCGTAGCCGTCCTCCACAACCTTTGAGGGGAAGGGGGGTGGAAGAGAAATGTTACTGTCTGTACCATAAATAAATGTTTCTATCAAAAACACATTTGAAGACAAAAACATCTCCACCGAATTAAATTATCGTAATAGCTAAATTCCTGTTATCCTCGGGCAACTGCTAGTTATGAGTGCAGTGCATCTTCCCTGCTTAGTTTCCCACATATATTTTAAGTGATAAGCTTTTCATTTTTTTTAAGGTTGCAAGTACACTTCTAGATGAATGGAAGCCGAATCAGGAGAGAAAAAAAAATTTAGGACAATAGTCACAGATGAATTAATTTAAACTTACTTACCTTGCCTTAACACTAAAAAAGGTTCCAAGCAGAATAAATAATATCAACACAGTTACATGTTTGCAGGGGTGTTGTAACTGGTGAGGGAGGGGTGGGATGGATAACATTACCAGCTAGGATGAATAAATATCAAACAATAGTGATCATCTCTGCAGACCTGCAGTGCCTTTTGCATGAAACTGTGGAACACAAAGGTTATATCCTATGCAGTCTGGCTGCATGATATTGCAGTCCCCCCCCCCCCCTCCCCACCAGGCATCCTACCTTAGCTTTACTTTAAAGTCCCTTACAAGTATCATACTGCAGGTGCTCATCCTGCAATGTGGTATCAATTTTGCAAACAGAAAAGTTAAAATTTGTAGCGAACAATGCCACCTTCCTGACAAGGCCTGATTTTTTAAGAGTTGTTCAGCCGTCTGAAAGTAGTCAATCTGTCGTGGGGCAACCAAAAACTTTGAGGTTTGGAGTACCCATAGTAGGCAGTAAGAGTACTTTACTTGATGAACCAAATTTTTAACTAACTTTGTAGAGTACCCATATTAAGCAGGAAGATTACTTTACCTGATGAACCCTTTGTTTAACTAACTTTGTAGAGTACCCATAGTAGGCAGTAAGAGTACTTTACCTGATGAACCCTTTGCTTAACTAACTTTGTAGAGTACCCATAGTAGGCAGTAGGAGTACTTTACCTGATGAGCCCTGCAGATCAAGTCCAGATCATGTCTGTTTAAGAACCTGTTGACGATGTCACCACCAAACGTAAACGAAACGCCTCGGTCGTTCTCCCCCCAACCTGACACATCTTTGTCAGGGTCAGACCACAAGAGATCGCAGAGTAAACCTATATAGACAAAGAATGCATCAGAAGCATGATAATTATGGTCTAAGGCAAACTACTGGTTTGTCAGTGGAACCAAGAGCCAGGTCCAGGGGCCCCAGGAACAATAATGATACAGTGATCCCTTCCTGAGGTGCTCCCTTTTCTTTGAGTATATTATGAAGGTGAGAATGCACTAATCTATTGCATACTTCTCCTGACCCCCCCCCTACTTGACCCAGGGCCCCTGGGCTGTTAAACCCTGACCCTGTCTCTCTTTCATCAGACCTTCTGGCTGTCTTACACACCTACAGGAAGGAGGACAAAGTTATACAAGAAATAGGACAAGAGTTGTGGGGAGGGGGGAATGGGGACCAAATCAAAATTTGTATACATAACAGTCTGGTGTATTTACTGACATAGCAAAATGTTTGGGATACTGTCTCATTAAGAGAGAGTATAACTCCATCTTCTTAGCCCTTAATCAATAAAAAAAACACCTTGCTTTTAAATCTTACAAAGGAGCACTTCTATTCTCATAACATTTAGCATAAATGTTGGATACTTTTATGGCCAGTGAATGATTCGAATGTGGTTTTAAAAAATTTGTACAAACATATCGACACATCCGGTTTACAAAGTACAACAAATGTAAGAGCAGCGTCTCCACTACTGCAACTTTACCGGTTTCGGGGACGTCGGTTGGTCTCATAATTCGGCGAATTTGTTCCATTGATTGCAAATCCGGAGAAAGACCTACAAATAATACAAGAAAACGATTGTAACCTGCGAGAATTCAGGTACTGCATCGCACTACATCAAATTATATCAATTTATATCACAGCCCATCCCCCCCCAGTCCTCCCCCACTAAAGGTTTCCTTAGCCTTCCAGCAGTGATTCCTATCAGATATAATAATTTTCCTTTGCACCATGATACATTTACCCGCCTACAGTACAGTGGTACTTTCTACTACTACTGCAGTCATGAAGACCATGTTTCAAGATACATATTTTCGTAACACGATTTTTCATGGTTTTGTAGTGAGCAGCTTTAACTTTGTGTATGTAATGATCTAAAAGTTCTCTTTTTCTCACAAAAAGCAAACATTTCCATCCTTCCTGGTGTTTCTAGAGATCTGAGCATTTTGGGGATCTATGATTTGGAAATTTGAGTCTAAAACAGAGAATACCAAGAAACTAAAGGAGGGAAAGCATTTGAAGGAAAGCAAAGCACCTACCGCCATGGCAACAGAAGATTTTTTCATCTACAATTGCAGCAGTAGGTAAGCAATTAAAACAATCTGTGAACGTCTTCCACAACTTAATGTTGTATCTTCTTTTACCTGTAACGAAGAAAATAAAACATATTTTACTCTGCAAAATGGTTTATAAAGTCTGCAGTATCTGTAAATTGAACCGAGGTCCACACTAAAAAACACACTACAAAAACTGAAATATTATCTGAAATTTTAATCATAAATCATAAATCATAAATAAATCATAACTCAATGAATTATGCACTGTGACTCTTTCAACACCTGGCAGGGTGCATTATAGGTTCTCTGTGCATTCTATTACTAATTCATGTTGTTATTTTTGTAAATAAAATTTCTGTAGAAGTTCTTTTTTATGCTATTGTTGTAGTTATTATTTTGCTGTGTCAGATGTGCTCAAGAGTATTTGGTAAAATATCACAAATTCTGTGCAGAGCAAGGATTCTATTAGATGACAGTTTGGCATATTTGTTCATAGTGAAAACACATGCCCACAGGATGTAAATTTAATATTTATATATTATCTAACAATGTAATCCCCAAAAATTCCATGAACAATATACTAGTTATGAGCGGATTGCAATGGATGAAAGTCCCAGGATGAAAGTTCCCGGGTTGGGGAACTTCTTAATGGTAGATTTGGAAGTAAGAGGGTGATAATCCCTCAAACGGTCATTAGGGGGGGGGGTAGACTAGACCAGAGTGGGTATGTATAGGAGACATGTAAGAGAGTAGTTTAGTAATCTAAGCGATATATTTTTCGTGTGACGAACAGACATCGATACGAACGATTGTGTTGCTGTATTTAAACTTTAATAACAAATCACAATTTCTACATAAGCTACGAACTGACATTCACAATGTGACACACTAACTTAATCTTCTGTGGATAGTGTTGAAGTATCTATCTATCAATCTCTATTCCCAATGCTCTGTAATATTTCGCAATACCAGGATCTAGTCCTATCACACTGATCCCAGTGTGGAACTTCCTCCTTTGACAACAAAACAAACCTCATTAAATTAACCTACAGATTCTCCAAACAGGATTACATTCACACTGAGTCAGTTGAATAAAGACTGTTTTGGTGAAGTCCTACTGTAACAAGTCAAATGTGTTGAAAAATCTTTTCCCTGTGGAGCTTGTGGGTCTAAAGTCCCCTCCACACAAGTTTGAATAATGATACCAATTGTTAGTCGGTCTACTTTATTATCTCATTCTGTTTTGAAAGTAAGCATCTGTCATTTCGCCATAAGGTCACCTGTAACCTACAAAGATAAAGTGTACAGTAGGTAGGCATGCATGACTAACCATGGTACACAGGGAACTGAATTAAGCCGTCGTTGGACAGCCAAATACCCTGCTTATAAGCAGACTGCTACACAAATCCAAAGCTGTTTACCTCTTTTCAAACACAAAAGCATTGCCTTTTCAGTATTTTTGAGGAACAAACTTTGTTTGCCTCAACCTAGATGCAAAATGTACAGACTGAGCGATTCTCTGTCATTGCAATGTTTAACTTGAGGTGCATTATATTACAGTATGCCCCTGAGAAACTGAAGACTGTTAACTTTTGGTCCAAGCTACTGATATATATCTATATATAATATATTATTCTCTGTTTAAGAAGTACTGAAAAGTTGAAGTTTATGTTTTATCACAAAACCCAAGAGGAAACCGAGGAGAAATTAACGGCAGTTTTAATGTTTGGTCAACAGTTTTACCACACAGAGAGCATTACTAAAGAACGAATCGCACTCGATCACATCGAGTCCGATATATTACAAACACACTGTCCAGATCAAGTGATTTGGAACATGTGCCGCAGTAGATTAGGATCGAAGCAGGATCGGAACATTCTGCACTCGGGGGTTAAATTCGTAAATTTGGTTGATGCAGCAGTTTTAGGTTGTGGGATCAACGGTGACCTTTAACCTTACATTGTCCTTTGTCACACAGCACTTGTTTTTCACAAATAGCGATAGGTATTAATATAACAGCGTTGCAAACGGGTTGGCTTTGTTTCTTCTGCTGTAGTAAACTAACTTCCACATGCTGCATTGATCACGACCGCTGGGTCTGATGATACCGACCGCAGGGGCTGATGATAACGAGCACAGGGTCTGATGTAAACTTCTGGACATTCGAGATCAACCGAACTTGCATGCCGAAAAAAACTAAGCGCTGGGTTTGATCTGTAACGTCAATGTAGCCGCAGAATCTGACTAAATCCTTATCATTACATCACCCAGACACACCAAGCAAATGTAACTGGGATATCTATCAATTGTAGCCCTTTGTGTACTAATTGGGTATGATTTGAATAGGCCTACTACTATATAAATTTAACATGTCATGCAATATGGTGAGAAGTTTTACTGAAGGGTTTTAAACTCACATTCATCATAGAATCCATAAATCCTGTTAATACTTGCACACTCATGATTGCCCCTCAAAAGAAAGAAATTTTCTGGGTATTTTATCTTGTATGACAAGAGAAGACACACGGTTTCCAGGGACTGTTTGCCCCTGTCCACATAGTCACCAAGGAAAAGGTAGTTGGATTCTGGAGGAAATCCTCCATATTCGAATAATCTCAGGAGATCGGTGTATTGGCCGTGAATATCACCTGAAACAAAGAAAAAAACGTGAACAGAAATTAATGCTCAATTAATTCTACAGTTTTTTGGAAACTTTGAACAATATGTTTTACTCTATATATATATAATGTGTACTGTTTGTTTGCTGTTAAATTCTTATAATTGTATGCATTTCACAGTAAGTACAGTAGTACAACAGAATATGTATATGAATATCATTCAATTATGATATTTATTAGAATATTCAGTGTATATGCAATGATTGTATGTTTTCTTTGTCATCAATGTAATCATTTTCCATTTTAAAGTGTACAGCACTCGTCGAAAACGAGCGAGCTTCCTTGTGAGTAGATCCAACAAGAATTGTTATTTTCTAGGAAGGCAGTCTGTTTACATACAGTTAATGATAACAATGTCTAGATTGATGGCCTTACAGATAACTATATTGTCAAACACACAAGCCAATGCGTACACTACTGTACATCTGTATTACACTGTACAGTATATCACTATGCTGTACAGTTAAGTCTACTGTATCATCAGGGTGTTGCTATTCAGCAGCTCCTTGCTTTTATCAACATTTGCACATAACCATTAACTGTTTGGTATTTTACTCTAAATCTGCATGTAATCACAGGTTTACAAAAAACGAAAAAAGAAAAAAAGAAAAAAGAGAAAAGTCAAAAAAGATTGCTATAGAGATACTTGCCCTGGGCATACAGCATTAATTAACATACTGTATGACAGTGTATGTACAGTACTGTACATGTGAGAACAAGCACTACTGTATTGTGTAAGAGGAGGGCTGTACAGTGTACAGTACACATACTGTAGAACTACAGCAAATATAGTACAGGACATGTACCTCAATGTTCATGCTGTGAAATTCAGAATTTATACTGAAATTAACATTTCGTACATGAATATCATTAATTTATTAGATACAACAATGCTGAAAGGCTTGTCGAAAATGTACATGTGATCACCAAGCAGGCTACTGTACATAGATACATCACCAATTTGATTGAGAGATTTTTTGGGGGGGTCATCTTGTTATCAAGTATATATATATACAATAATGCAAATATGAAATGACCTAAAACATAACTTTCATAAAAATAAATGACTGACATTTCTAATATTTGTCTAGTAATTAGTATCTTGGTACAGTATAGCCATCAGTTTGTCAAATATCTTTACTGTAATCTACAGAACTGCATTTTTGTAATACATTAGACTTGAGAAGCATAAAAATGAGTTTACATTTACACTTTAATGGAACTGTAGCACAGTGAAATTTGTACAGTACTACTGTATTTAACTGTACATATGTTATCCACAACCACACAAATCATCAATTTCTTGTATTCTACAACAGTATCAGGTTATGAACAGCAATATGGGATGAATGGCTTCACAAACAGCTTTAATAAAACATTATGACAATGACAACACTTTTATTGTTTGTTAACAAATGAAATTTTGTATTGTCACTTATGAACCTCTGTATAGATTACACTCATAACGGTAGTACATTATTATTAAAGTGCTCTAGCTACATTTACTGCACGAGTACTCTGTGCCTCGGTAGGGTTGTGCTATGCTGTGTGTTACGTGGGTTCGCATCTGCCATCCCTCACCAGACGACGATAATTAAAAGGTTGTACTATATAATACAGTACTATTAAATCACAGAGGCCGAGCATGATGAGTGCTCATGACACTGTACCGCCTGCTTCCAATCAGAGACTTGTCATACATGTAGTTCAGTCCGTCTCTCACTCTGTGTTACATTCCAATCATTCCACTCGGTTCATTCCCTGGATGCTTGCTTCATCCATAGCCACATGTATAAACCAAACACTGTTGGTGTACTGTCAAGCACGACTTAAGGAAGATTTGAAACTGCCATGTAGTAATTCAACAGTTCATCCACATTTGACTTTTCTCATGCAGTTTCTTTCTTTTGCATAAAATTTGTAGATTTTTTTACTCTGTACTTATAATAGTAGTATTGCAAAGCCTTAAATCACTCACCATTAATTACCAAATCATACGCTAGTTTTACGGTAGTACTGTTAAGAGATGACAAAATTGAAAGAATGTCCAGTCTGTACTACAGTATTACTGCCTGCTACTTTCTGCAGGGCAGACTCTTTTATAAGTAAAGTATACCCCTCACTGTGCTGATACTGTATGCAGGGATTTTGTATCATAATGATAGCCTCAGTGATGTACTGTACATGGTAAGTAAGCATACGGTGCAGCTCAAAGCGTTTCATGGGCGAAGCTGCAAAAGGTTGCAGTTATATGTAATATGATAGGACAGATATACAATGACTGAAATGGAGAAGGCAAAATGACAAACAATTACTTAAAACTGACATCAATTACATCTGAGGAGGCTCTACAGCTCTGGTACTTTAGATTATACTGTACCTGATCAATAGCCCATAGCAGGATTTATTAGGATTAGTAAGTACTGTACAGTATGTTTTGTATGCAGTAGTACTACATGACAACAATTTCAAATATGTACAGTACCAATCTACTTACCACATATTTTTAAAGGTGCTTCTAACTCGAGGAGAATTGGTTGACTAAGGAAAATTTCTCTTGACTTCAGGCATAGTCCACGGACCTCCTGTTCAGTGAGTTGAACGGATGACTTGCTGGGTCTGTTCCTCACTGTAATTGAAGAAAACAATATTAATGCATAACAGTAGTACTCTATCTTCATGAAAAGGCCTCATAGACTTGTGCTACTGTATGTAGTGGCTAAAGTGTCAGTGGATATTGCTGTGTTTTCAGTAGACATCCAAAACTTAAGTTTACACATGTGGTAAGTCAGCCTACAATCGTCTGTCAAATGATCGGCATGAGTTCCGTACTTAACATACAGTACTGTAAGCCCTGTATAATTTACAGTACTGCTTATCACTGATCAACAAAATATTATTGGACTGCTCTAAAAAGTCTAACTGGACATGTACAGTACAGTAAACTGATCATGTGTGTTTCAAGTAATTCAGGAAAATTGCTGGTGAGAACTTGACTTCAAACAATAGATTCTCAGCACTGGCATTGCTTAGCAACTGGCTGTGAAATACTGTGAAATTCTACGGTACATAGTGCCTGGCTAAGGATATAATTTAGCACAAAGCTGCAGAAATGAGGGTAGGAAAAAGGAAAAACAGGGGCGGGGGGGGGGGGGTTGGAAGGTACAAGAGTGTTGTGGGTATGTGGGCTGGGAGGGATGTACTAACGTACATGTACTATCATTTAGGGGAAGTAAACCATCCATAGATACTACCTACTGTAAAGTATATCTAGATCTTTCTCACTTTCAAACTTGATCTTTGTTTTTCTTTTTCTTTTCTTTTTTCCGTGGTGCAAATGCCTATGATGACCCAAACTTTCAAACTGTTACTGATTGACTTATTTACTTACTGCACAGTTTTCCTTCCTGATTCCTATTGCAACAACTGTGAGTGTACAGCTCTAGTAAGAAACTGTTAAAAGCAAACCCACCCACATCACCTGAAAGTATTTTAACTAGACCCTCACACCATACTAAGGAAATATTATAACAATAAACACTGCAGTGTTTTTCCTCCATCAGTTAGTTATAGTAACTGACTTACATGACTCATCACTAAAGTTTACTCTACAGTACAGTAGTGAACAAAACTGTTGCTGTACAGTCCCACAGTACGACACTGTAAAGTTTTCATAGTTTCACACTGTATATTGTATTAAGTTAAACTGCAATATTTACTATCAATAAACCATCGTTTGGTATAAAAGTACCTTCCGTTTCAGGATTTTATTCAGGATACTAACAAAATAATAAATCTTTTCTCATATTTCAATGAAGTGTGCTGGTAACCAAAGATTGAGACTTGAATGGAATATTAAGTTTACAAATAAAATTTCATTTGGTAAACAACTTATGTCTTAGATTTGATCAGTATGATCAGATTTTGATCAATATCTGGCAAGTTTTGTAGAACTCTCTAGAATTGCTGGATCAACTTAACAACTACAGTAAGCTACAGATAGTGTACTATAGTTTTAGTCAGTACTCGGCAGAAGTACAGTAGTCACCACCCAAACATGTGTCACACAGAATATTAGGTGAGTTACTTCCTTGTGAGAACTTTACACGGCAAAATGTATTCAGCACCTCAGCACCTGTACCTCATCGCTACTGTAAATGCTATACAACATGGGTCAAATTGCTACATGTTATAAGTGCAAAGATGTATCGCAATTCTTTACACAGAAGCCATAGTATTTTATTGAAGACAAAATTCAGAGCTTTCAAAACTGCTTCACAGAATTAAAGTTCCAAATTATTCCCTGCTTTCCAAAAAATTGTTATCAATTACTCGAAAAAGTATTCCACGGTAATTTATCATGGCGAATGAAAACATATGTACAGAAAATGTATAACAACTATTTGTGTGCCTCAAGATTGTTGTGGTTTACTGTGAGCAATGTGTTTACTGCTGTGTTTACTGTGTGTTTACTGCTGTACATGCAACGTTTTACTGCGAAAAAGATCCCTGAACCGTTGAGCATTTTTATAAGTGACTAAAGACTCTCACATCTGCAGTACTACAGAACACATACTGTGTGGTTAAGACAAATGATAGATGTGCGGTATTACTCCCTGAGGGTACATCAGATAATGTACATGCACTGTAGCTAAGGGTCAGAGAACTGTACAGTAAAAGGATTCTAAATATTCAAATAACACTTATATTACACTATAATTGGGCAGCATTTTTGGGGTCGAGTTTGGTATTGAAATGTTTCAACGACTTTTCCAGACTACAGTATAGCATCCATAGAAATACAGGTTATTACATTGCCAAGAGACAAGTTTCATCATTTCAAACAGTTGAGTAATAAATTGAAATTTGGAAAGTACATAATTACTAGTTTTACAATACACTCAGTACTCTAAAAATAGTTAAATTCATAATCTACTATCTAGTTCAATCTGAATGTACTTTATGCCAACATGGTTTTACAAAATGCTATGTACTAGTCAAGAGGGAAGAAAAAGTGGGCAGACCAAATCCATTGCCAACAATGTCTTGCTTGACGGAAATTAAAATAAATGAATTTTACGAAGTCAGTGGATCTTTCCTTTTAATAGCAAATCTGATATTTTGTCAAATGACAAGCACATGTTTATGCTTTCATTCTGCACTCAATCATAAATCTTGGAATGTCTTGCGGTATTGCACAACGTGTACAACCCTGTAGTATTTGAGAGCACACATTTATACTACTTGGGGGCAAAAAAAAAATTTCTTATCCAAAACAAAACATGCTGTAAGTGCTAGATATGACATTTAATTCGGTGAAGTCTTTAGATGTGCTGTAAAGCAAATCTGTTATCTCTTTAGTCGCAGTAATGAACATTTGTTCAACTGTACACACAACTATGTGGACCCACGGACACATCTCTGTCTAGCTCTTGCAAAACTTGCAAAACTTATGAATGAGAGAGAAGTTTTACACAGTTCATGTAAATTCTAACCAGGGGCCTCTTTTAGTACTGTAACAAATTTCATAAACATCACATACTGTATTCTGAGAATTTCAAACATCCATAGACTGTACAAAACACAAAGATACAGGGGATTCTAAAAATCCTGTAAAACAAATACTGTATTTGGGCTACCAAGCCTGTCGGGCTAGCAACATTAATCATTGCCAGCTTTCTTTCTCCTCCTGTTATAGTTAATTTGAATAATTTAGGGCTTTATTGTACAAGTGGATACAGCACATTAAAAACTGAACATACCCTGCTGACACCTGTCTTGCACTTGCAGTTCTTGGAAAGATTCCAAGAAACATTTTACACAATCGAAGTGAAGTGGGTCACCCACAACGTAAGCAGTATCTTATGTGACGCTGAAAAATGTTTGATAAAACCTATGTAGAGGAATCAGGATGTACAGTAGCCCATCACTAACATGCACTGTGCTTCTGTGGCTCTGGTAAGAATAAAAGTGATAACATGTGGAAAACCCCTACTAAATCACTCCAAAAATTGTGTATCTTTTAAGAAACTGCAAAAAAATTCACAGATGAAGTTTTGATTCCTTAAAACCATCAACGACTGAGAAAACGATTGCTTTACAGAATCAAGTTTGCGTATCACCATTTGTTGCTGACCAATAAGGGTACGAATAGTTCAAACACAAAGCACTTGCACTTTTTTCACTTGGCCTAGTTGTCAGTACATAGCCAGCTAACGGAAGGATGGAATTTTTACGTAAAATTTTGTTTTGGTTCTGGTAACACAAGGGGTAGTTAAAATTCTAAGTTAGGATACGCTAATGTTTTACCAACATAATTTAAGTTTTATTCATCACACAATGTATTCTTTGCGAAGAAATTCTATACAGTTACAGATGATACAACAATGTTTATAAATGTTACAGGCTTTTCTCAAAATGTTATCAGGCTATCAGGAAAAAAGCCAAGATAGCAGCAATAAGTAACGAAAGTATTCCGTGATTATTTTAGAAGTTAGCTGGAACTAAAATAATCCTAATAATAAGCTAACTGCGTCACAATTTCAGCGTATCAATAGTTGGGTAGGCTAGATTTCCCCATTGACTTAGTGTGGTGTTAGCCTGTTAGGCTACCATGTGGTCAGAGATTTATGGGGAGTTTAGGCAAAGTTTGTCGAGTGCAGGTGTCTGTTGTCATCAAGCTGCTGGCTCTGGTAGCCCATGGCAAGTGCTTTGCTCTCATAGTTATAGATACTGTATACGTTTGTGATTCAATTGTAAATATTGGAATTCTCAACACACAAACAAAAATTATTTGTTTATTTCATATAAGGAAAAACTGACAAGGAAATTTACAGGATGTGACTAGTGGATTATAGACGAGATAACTAAAAATAATAATAATCGTAAGTGGATTACAACTAAACATTTTTTCCAAATGCAATCGTTTTTGCGGGAAATCCCGTCTTGGCAACTTTTGACATGCAAGATTTATTTTTTATGTGAAATGCCATTTTACACGGTTTTCTTTTTACACGGTTGTTTCCGTGGCTTTTATCCCTTCGTTTCTCGGAACATTAACCACCCATTTCTACAAATTTTGATTGTCGCCGAGCAACCAGTACGTCAAGATTTGACAAGTATTGTTTGCCCGACAGTTATTTGGGTCGTCTCGGACTACTGCTAAATTTACACGCTGTTCACTGATAACAAATTCTTGAACCTGCAGAGAGAATTCTATGATCCTTGTGTACGTCCTGGATCGAAGTGACAGCTCATTGTCTGGTCTTCTTTTGTGTTTTAGAGGCTTAATTTGTGGTCCCATAGTCAGTGCATGTAACTGTCCACAGACTCTTGGAATCCAGGAAATGTGTGCGTTCAAGCGTGACTCATTACCAGCTAGTTGCTGTGTCGTTACACTGGGTAGCAACGGCTGGCTTGGCGATGATCGTCGCTTAAATTTGCGAGCCTTCCCTAACTCAAGTTTTAGCAAATAGGTTTTTTGGACTCATATCCTTACTTCCCTATGGCCCAACCCCTAATTGTAGGCCAGAGATACATCTTAACTAACTTTAGATTGCAGTCTAAGCTATTCACTGTGTTATATTATATGTTGGGTTTGTTATCTTTCTCCAGACATGCAATGGGGATCTCCAGCCACACCCTACAGTAAATCAATAGAGGATACTGTCATACCAGTCCTTTCTAGTTCTGCAAAACTTGACAAGCTGCAAATGTTTGAAATCACTGAGAATTCCTTGAGAAATCTCTGATGGACACTAATGGGCAAGCTACCGTCATATTCCCTAATTGACACATAGTGTGATATCCAAGCTAACATTTGATGTTTACTCTCATAACTAGCACCTTAAATGTAACGAAACATTGCCCATTATATGTTTGACAACTAAACACGTCTGATTGTTAACCAGTTACACAGAAACTCATTTTGAGGTATTTCAATCACGTCTGCTACACAGAATACAAAACTTTAAGCTGAAGTAAAATTTTATCCTAGTGTTTGAAATGGAATGTACTGAACTTATTATACCTGAAATTCTTCTCATAATTATTGAAAACAAGATCTTCTTCAACATATTTTCACAACTAGCAAGTAGCATACATAGTTTGAGATATGTTAAAACACTTAACAAAATCTTCGGAGATCTGTAAACAATAGATCACTTGCATACGACCCAGAACTGTATCTACAGCTCTGTGAGGAATGTTAAGACAGCGCAATTTTGCAGCTCTAGCCTAGGCCTAGACAAACTTTATCCATGTAAGGTTCTGAAGTTAGTGGGCTTTCTTGGTCACCTTCAATAATAGTACTCAGCCATAGTTTCTGTCCCTATTAATATAAATAAGGGTACTAATTTAGAATCCGTACCATTCCTAACCCCTAACCCTACTTCCTAACCCTACTTCCTAACCCTAATTCCTAGCCCCTAGTAAGCTTTCCCATTCATATGGTACGGATTCTAAAGTTAGGCCTAAATAAGTTTAACATAGGTTTTATTTAGGTCAAAAAAGTTCCTTAATACAACACTGGTAGTAACGAATCCCTAACCTAAGCCTACAGTAGGATTTGTAGTACAGTGTAGGCCTAAGTTGCACTAACAGTAACAGTTAGGCTACAGTACAAAGTAATTAGCGTGTGGTATTGAAGTCACCAACGGTTACAGACATTCACGAAGCTTCCGGGACCTTCCCTATCGATCTCGCACTAATTAACAGTGATTTATGTGTAGTTCAATCACTTTTATGGATTAGAATTGCTAATAAATACATAAAAAATAACTACTTTAACAAACAAGCATCGAACAATCATACCTTCGAGGAGTTGGTTAATGATTTTGTCGATGTTTAATTCTCCGTCCGCCATGATTAACACTCAGAAATGGAAGATGGATGATAGCAAAGTGACGTCATATGATGTGGGCTGACGTTGAATGATTCATACACGAAACCAATGAACTGGTGAAAACGACAGATAAATTTAGGGTTATATAAATACCACATCCAAGTGTTATCAGGAGCAACCCTATTTCATACAAGTGCTACCCACGCAGTGAAGTCAGCTACACGCAACTTCATCTTATGCCTCTTGATAATCATAGATAACTAAATGAAGGGGAAGAGGTTTCTACATTTCATATATTGTGAAAAGGTCATTTACATTCTGTTGGCAGAGGTTGCGGGGAATTTTTGCACCACACAGTCAAATCCAAATCTCCACTGAAGTATGGCCCAGGGACGTAGCCAGAAATTTGAAAAGGGGGAGGGGTGGGGGCAGAATTTTAACAGGGGCACTTCTTACAAAGGGAGCATTTTTACACTTAACGTAGAGCCATGATGTACAAAGAAATTTTGCACGTTGCAGAAAATCAACAATAATAATTGAGTATTGTAGGCTACGTAGCAGACGAACTTCATGGGGAAGATAAAGAAGGGTTGCTTATCGTCCTTCAGCATGAATAGAGGGCGCTTTAATGATATTTCCTGCAGAGCCGTATATTTATACGGCTCTGATTTCCTGCTTTTAGTTAAAGTTAAGTTTTCGGGGTACTCAAATTTAAGGGTAGGGGGGGGGGGGGTCGATCGCTCCTATTGCAACCACTGGCTACGATTTAATCGTTTACTGGCATTTACGTGTGCAAATGATTTCAGCAGAGAATACATAAGCTTTCTCATAGAAAAGGGCCCATATGTGAGAATGCCTATTATATTACTTACAGACAATTGACAGCTGGGTGAAATTTAATGAATTAACAACAAAATTTTCGGTTGAAAAATACATGAAAACATTAGTATTGGCAGAACCGGTCCAGTAACGGAACATGTGGTTAGGATTATTTATTTGGCCAAAATTATTAATCTTCAAATCTGTGGACATCGTTATATACTAGTACTAGGACGCATCATATGAACAAAAAAAAAGACTGCATGTTCTCCCCCTCTACCCTCAATTGTTTTAAGCGGTCATATCTCAGTAGGCTTATCCAGCGACGTAGCCAGGAATTTGCAAAGGGGGAGGGGGGGGGGAGCACATTTTGCGATTGATATGGGGGAGCTAGGGGTCTAAGGGGAGGGGGGTGAGAAATTGTTCGATCCTGAAAGGGGTGAGCAGTCGCTCTCCCTGCTCCCCCTGGCTACGTCCCTGGGCTTATCAAATATTTGGATTTTTGTGAAGCGTTATGTTGATCACAGTGTCTCTGAAATTTACTGTAAATCCGGCTTTGGGGATTTTGGGCAAGATTAACCATTATCCATAGAATTTTCATGTGTGAATCTGAGGGACTTCAGAATTTGGTCCAATGAGATCAAGTCAAGGTAATATTGCCATGATTTTGACCAGGGAGTGGACTTATCTTCATGTACAAAATACAAGACGCAGAATTGCTAACAGCTGTTAGCAAAAACAAATATGTACTTGGTGTAGTGTCCGATTCGGCCGATTTATCAAGGCAGATTTGGCCGAAAGTCCTTTTGTACAGTTGGTAACCCTGGTGGAAAAAACGGCGGCGGTTGTTTACAACCTGTTTGAAAGTAGCAGTCATTAAGAGCAGCCACTTACAGCAGCCAATAGTGTATACATCAACGTTACGCGCCGTTGGCCACTGATGTTTGTACACTGTGACGAGCGTTGGGTACGCTGTGGCGGGAAAGTGGATCCCCAGCAGCCACGATCCTAGCACTGGGGAATGGGTGTAAAAGGGAATAGTGGACTTAAAGTTTTAACCCCATTACATATTACGTATATACCGCGCGTTTAGAGATTAGAGATTACACGTAACGGGGTTAAAACTTTAAGGCCACTGTTGGTCAAGAAATAGACTTTGTTACCGATAGTAGAGATATACCACGTGAAAAAAGAACCTTTCTACTTTAATGTGGTGCTAACCGAACCTCTCACCTAGGTCGATAACTCAAATTAATCGATTTTGAAAAAAAATCTTTCTTATTTATGTACTAATATACTACTCGACCAACACACACTCGACCGCAGTGTCAGTATCACACATGTCTTACTGTCCCTTTTCTCTTAGTGGCTGCTGTTAATGTCTGCTGTGAGTGGCTGCTACCTTCAATGAGGCTTGTTTACAACATCAAATATATAGTAGCGTTACTACGTTAGTATCCTGTGAAGCTGGTCGTATCGAAATTGATGTTCACACCAACTTCATCATTTTCGTAAGAGGATGTGAGCATAGTCTTGGTCAATTTTGCAGCCAATAA
>JAIPMN010001430.1:0-18425 GCA_020650975.1 Apostichopus californicus | reverse complement strand
ATATTATATATATCATATATATCATTATTACTCTTTCAATCTACTCACAATCACAAAACGAGAATGATACAATGAATGCTTTGTTTCATTGTTATGATTTGACATTGAAATTTGCGTTTTTCTTGTAGTAGCTAAATATATATATTTTTTGTAACCATTATTACATTAGTTTTGAATGCATCACCATATAAAGTCAAATAAAGTACGTGTTCCCGAATTAACAGACTCATCATTATCATATTCGTTATTGTTCTAACTGATAAAATTAGCATGATGTATACCACTATAGCCTCTTAAAACTCTTGTAATCAATCCGCAGGTTTGTATCATATTGCATGCGTCTCAGGATAATGCCGAGATATGATATTCGATGGTCCTTGCAATTTAATCTGTGTGTGTGTAAAACTATATTTGTTTAAAGACTTTATTTCTCCGTACCAGTATATTTAGAATAGCTAAACCTAATACATCGTAATAGAATACAATATATATCAAAGTGTTACTGGTCATTATTGTTAACAACGGAATTCCACAGAGAAAATTTAATCGATAGTTAACAATGGAGAAAAAAAAAATATTTAAAATGATTAAGAAAAGATACCCGAATAGTTTACCTAAAAATATTCTCTGTCGTAAAAGCACAAGCAGCTCGCAATTTTAAAGTATGATATTCTGGGAGGGGGGGGGGGGGGGAGGGGGACCAGAAGAACTCAATTTGGTTTGCATTATATACTCAAATATAACATTGTATTCGTGCACCCCGGGCCCTTCCGTCTCTACTCATTTGTCGATAATCATCAGTTGTCCAATATGATTGTATCTTGAGTCACGACCATTCTTTCCAACAAATCGCTGTACTGTAACTAATAAGTATACAGTACGTTCAACCACTATATATCAATTTGAAGTACCTTGATATTGATTTATTGGAGATAAAATTGATTTATCGGACTTTCGGTACATATTTTTCTTACTTTCAATTTGGTCACATTGTTGTTTTATTATACTTTTTTTTGTAATCCAAACCGTCACAATTTATAATATTTTTTTCTTAAAGCAACACGTTGAATTTTTTACATTCGTTTGTAATTTGGTGTCACAATTCTTCCGTTGAAGTTTTTGTTTTGCTTGAGGATCTCACGCACACGTTCCTGTGATGGTACCACTAGATTGTTGCGAAGTCAATCAAAAATTGGATGAAGATTTAACCTATAGCTATTTGGTTGTCTTTTTCAAAGGTTTTTTGATCAAGTTTTGTGTAACAGTGTTTTAGAAACTTTGGGAATTGTCGCGTTTCAACTTTGAAAAGTAGTAATTAACTTTATTAATTTGCTTTTTGCTGATGTTACAGTAGACTATTGTCACATGCATTATAATATCATTCTGCAAAAATATAATAAAATATAAATAAATCTCGTTGATTATCCATTCTGTTGTTGACTATATGCACTTGCAGTGGAATGCTTTATTTTATTTGAAATGTAGATGGCAACAAACCAAACAGAACGAAATTATAGAGGACCCTTTAATCATGCAGCATGTCCGTGTTGAATCATCAGACCGATTGATTCGTCTTTATATTGTAAATACTACATTGGAGGTCAAACAAGCAAACCCGCAAACTTCCTTGAGAGATCAGGTTCGATTTCCTTTTGCCTCGAGTTTAGTTACTGGTAATGGATACCATCCAAGTCCATTTGATATCTTTTAAAAAGTACGTTGGTTATGGTTTCTATATAGGCAACGTTCGATTTCACAAATATACTGGGCAAGGTAAAAACTTCCTTAGTTTCTGGCATAATCCTCACGTTATTACGTATTAGTTTCTTAAGTTTATTCGTACGATGACATGCTCATTTTCCATTCTATAAAGGTTCATGTTTACACGTTTAACGTAATGAAGTGTTTTTTTGTTGCTTTTCTCACCCCCTTCCCTCGTCAAATCGTAAAGGTTATTAGGAGCCAAAACGTACTCAATGAACTTTATGTGATACATAAAGTAAGCAACTATTAATACACATGATATGTCTGTTTGGAAGTGTTTACAAGTAAGCGCCACAATATGTACATATTCGTATTGAAAGTAACATAGTTTTCTGCAGGAATGCCACTCCTTAATATCAAAGATATACATCTAAAATATCAAATATAAATCAAATTTTCACATGTGGCCTGCATCATAATAAATAGCAGAATGCAATTATGTTTGTCCTGCATTGTGTATTGTGAGAATGACTTGATTCTTTATACGAATCTTTATACTGGCACTTCTCAGCCAGACATTTCTTTAAAAAGCGACCATCCTTGTTTAAATAAGAACACTCCTGGTCTTTATCTAGACATAATCTAAAGGTAAGACGCACAGATCAAAGAAAACGACTGCGTCGCAAATAAGTGTTGGTCATGGCTATACATTGTGTGTCCTTTATTGATTCATACTAAACTAACGAAAGCCTTGCCTGTTACCAAAAAGAATGTGTACTCAATTCACTTCAAATAAGTTTCACTGTCCATAATGTAACCTACTTCGTTTACAACAATTTTTGTAACAAAAACAATTTACTATCTGATTGGAATCATAAACAAGGGAGGACACAAGATTGATACAAGTTATAGACGTTTTTGCACGCAAACACATGCAGTAGCAATTGATACTGATAGAAAATATAAAGCGCATAAAGTTAGACAATATATTGAAAAGATGATTGTCTGAGGTCATTTTTAATGTAAAAGAGATAAAGAGTAATGCAGTGGTGAAAACTGATCAATTTTATAATGCATAAACACGATGAAGAAGAACGAACACTGGCTTGTATGCAGTAAGAAAAAAAAATCCAAAAATCCAAAAAAGGATTGATTGAGTTTTCTTCTTTATTTTCTGTATATTACTTTGTAACTTAGGACATTTAGGCAAATTATTCCATTTCCTATTATCATATTTCTTCTTGTCATCAACAATAGTATTTTGGTATAAATATCATTAAAGCAACTGGCTTTGAATCATAGTATTTTTAAAATTGAAAAACATATGATAACCTTCTGAATAAAGAGGGCGTTTTGATTTAGCTGTCATTTAACTGTGTGTCTAAGTGACCATACCCACACATACCTTAATGGGCATATACCCTACCATTATAACGAAGGAATATATATACTTACAATTTGGCTGTTTATATAATGCTTAATTTTATCACAACACAAATGGTCCATAATAGAAATTGGGTGAATTGCAAAACAATACCCCAAAAACAAACCTTTGACTAAAACACATTAATTTGTATCACCTATGAAGAGTATGAAGATACCTTGAAAGAACTTTATCGAAATTTGTGTAAAATTCACGTCTGTGAAAAGTATGTTTAAACATCTTTATACTCTACCCCTCAATAACCTTATTCCCAGTTTTCTGCTCATGGGTATGTGCAAAAAAAAAGAAGATTTGTATGCAACTTTGCTAAAGAGACTAAAGAGATTATTGCACTGATGTCTTAACGAGAAACAGTATGCAGATTTGACACTCATTATTTAGCACAGGGTTTCCCTAACTTTATCCCCCCCCCCACGAACCCCCTGTGGATGTCAAGAGTTGTCCACGAACCCCCAACTTTTGGAGACAGTGCTTCGTAAAAGATCAAGTTCATAGTGTAATATTGTAATGAAAAAATCAAGAGATGAACAAATATTTTTTTGGGAAACCTCAAGATCAGATCAGCTTTTTATCTTCAAGACGGCATGTCATGCGTACACCAACTTCACCAAAGTCATGCGGCCTGTGTCTGTTTCATAATTCAGTTATTTATCACATGCACGGTACGGTACTAGTATAGCAACATATGCGTATGGAACGCGAAAAGAGTTTGTTGATAGATACGATTTTTGTACATTACTAAATTATATGATATATCAGATTTTAGTGTAACAAAAAGTAGCCTACTCTAGTTTTGACTTTCAGAAACGTCTCACGAACCCCCTGGGATGGACTCACGCAGCCCCTGGGGGTTCATGCACCCCAGTTAGGGAACCCCTGATTTGATTTGATTTATTTAATTTATTTGATTTATGTATTTGATTTTCCACAGATAATAAATATATACATGTGGAGTTAAGTCCTCTAAAAAGCCAATTCAGGCTAAACAAGGTAAAGAACTCCCAAGAAAGAAAGAAAAACAAATTTTAGCAGAAAGGATTTAGCAAAATTTAGCAGAAAAGATTTAGCAGAATGATGAGGTTTAAAATTGAAAGTTTTAGCTGGAAAGTTTGAAATACATGCTACGCTATATATCATACCTTTTACATCCAAAGAGACTATTAATATTAAAATATTAATGTTCATGGTAGTGTGGAACATTTGCCTTCAATAAAAACCATTCATTACTTTCACTATATTTGAACAACATAACTTACACTTCTTGCTCACTTAGACGACCCTTGATTAAACAAATCCAATTCACTAGTGGGGTGTGAATCCCATTATGTAATGTTAGTCAAGAAAAGTTACGTCGAGGAAACATCTCATAATGAGACAATCTAAACTTTGTTTAAAACTGTCCAAAATTTCGTACCACTGGACGCTTTAACTACATCTATCTATTGTAGGTATCTGAATGTATCTTTGTTGTGTAAGCGTCTGCTGAAATCAGGAATGTTCTTACTCTGGACCTAACCCAGAAATGGTGGCTGCAAAGAGTTGAAGAAGAAAAAAACGTGAAAAGAACAATAAAGTATTTTAAACCACATCATGCTACATATATAAATATTAATGAGTTGCATCGATCGCGTCAGCCTCTTGTTGTTTAAAAATAAATATAAAATATATATAGATATTAAACATGTATTAAAATTAATAATTTATTGTCATTTAGTTGTTTGTAATTATTAGCAGTAGGTTGTATAATTCAATGAATGTAATGCCGCCTTAACATAATCTGTCAAACGAGACCAATTAATTAAGGGAATCAAATGACCTCATCGTTTATGAAGAGTAAATGATTTTAGATGCGTTCCACTCTTCATGTTATATATCCTGGATAAATCCTGGGTGTGTTGGGAAAGAATCAGTCTGCCATATTCACTGATCAAAGAGAACCTTCTGGTTTTCTAAGTCAGTGATTATATGTCAAGTTCACATCTATCTTCGTTCTGTAATATTATTCTCATTAATCCGTATGAATGGGCTTTTATAGTCTTCTTAAAGGTCACTTGTTTATTAGCTTACTATACTGGAATAAATAGAACTAGAAATTGTCTCGAGGTCCGCATTTTGCGAACATGTTCTCTAATTGCTTTGGTCTTTCAAATTCTTCAAGTCTGCTTACCTGGTGTGTCACAATCATTTTCGTCTGACGCATCCAAACAATCAATATCGCCATCACACACCCAAATGTCACTTATACATGACCCATCGGTACAAGCGAACATACCATCATTGCAAGCTGTTAGGAAGAAAAGTCGGAGGGAGGTTTACTCAAAACATACAATACACCGATTTAAATATTATGTAGCATCCACATTCAGTTAAATCACATTTGTTAAATTCAGTAGACACAGCATGACCTTCTTTGGGGTCAATACAAAGGATTGTTAGACTTGAGCATAATATATCAATTCAAAGGAACCTTAGACTTGATCATAATGTATCGATACAAAGGAACGTTAGACTTGAGCATTTTGGATCATCAACTGGTTGAGTGAATAAAATTACCTCATCATGGATGAAGTACACACCGATCATACATGCATTTCACATATTGATTTTGAAAAACAATACACTTTTTATGTTATATTTCCTGGATAAACGTGGGTGTGTTGGGAAAGAATCAGTCTGACATATACACTGATCAAAGAGAACCTTCTGGTTTTCTAAGTCAGTGATTATATGTTCACATCTCTATTCGTTCTATAATATTATTCTCATGAATCCGTATGAATGGGCTTTTAAAAATCTTCTCAAGGGTCACATGCTTACTAGCTTAGTAATTATTCTGGAATAAACAGACCTAAAAATTGTCTAGAGTGTCGCATTTTGCGAACATGTTCTCTAATTGCTTTGGCCTTTCTAAATCTTCAAGTCTGCTTACCTGGTGTGCCACAATCATTTTCGTCTGACGCATCATTACAATCATTCTCTCCATCACACACCCAATTGTCAGTTATACATGACCCATCGGTACAAGCGAACATACCATCATTGCAAGTTGGGATCAAAGCTGTTAGGAAGAAAAGTCGGAGAGAGGTTTACTCAGTACAATACACCGATTTAAATAATATGTATGCATCCACATTAAGTTAAATCACATTTGTTATCTTCAGTAGACACAGCATGACCTTCTTTGGGGTCAATACAAAGGAACGCTAGAGTTGAGCATAATGCATCAATCCGAAGGAACGTTAGACTTGAGCATAATGGATCAATACAAAGGAACGTTATACTTGAGCATAAGATATCAATACAAAGTAACTTAATACTTGAGCACAACGCCACTTTTGTAATTATTTTGTCATATTTGTAAACTACCGCAATTATCTTCGTCCGATCCATCTTCGCATTCGCTGAGACCATCACACCTCCACAGTCTAGGGATACATGATATGCTACCTTCAGCGCATATAAACTGGTCATCCATGCAAATAGGTACTATAAATAGGAAACAGAAAAGTAACTGGGTTCCTTGTTAGTTGTTTGTAAACGATTATATCACAGTGCAAAAAAATAAATGTTACCAACTGTCTTAAGCTACGTAGCAAGGAGTGCGTATGAACAGGAGACAAGTAAGAAAGGAGTGAAGTAACTTAACACCGTTATATTGATGAATTTAACTGATGGCTGTCCAATAATATAGCATGCGGTAGGCTTTCGCAAACAATACTGTCTATTAAATGAACAATTAATTAAAAAGTTGTATACTTTAGAATGCAATTTGTTTGGGCTCACCGGAGCAATTAGCTTCATCAGAGCCATCAAAACACTCTATAGCTCCGTCACACAACCATGCCAGTGGGATACAACCGTGCCCGTCATCACATAGACGTTCATTACTGGAACAAGTAGTCACTGTAAAGAGACATAAAGATATATCTTACAAACTAAACGATAACAAACTCCCAAACATTCATCCCGTAGGGCGAAGATGCCTACATGGGAAATCTCTCTTATTAAACGTTTTCAAAGTATTCAAAAGATCCGCTCTATAAGGAAATTTGTTTTTGAAGTTGACCAGCGGCAGAAACTTCTAGCAGACTTATGGCTGAAGACAATTTCTTAATTTATACCTTCAGCAACATTGACCTCTCTCTCCTTTTTTCGTTACAGTTAGCGATTAGTATCGTTACCAACTTAGCCAGGGAGCTGATTCAAGTACATTACTCGTCATTTGTTCGTTAGAAACAAATGCACACGAGTACAAAATATACCAATATACGTGCATTTGTTTTTCTCCTCTCATCTCATCTCTCTTCTCTCATCTTCTCTCATCTCTCTCACCACCCAACTGTCCCACTCCTCACCCCTTCATTTAATTTAATTTGGACATTTTTTGTTGGTTACTAATCTGACGAAAATGGTATATTGTTACTCTTATGTGTATATGTGCTTCTTTGTTCATGATCGTTATTTTAAAAGTTTAAGTATAAGTGGCAAAATATAATGTCAGACGGACCGCATTGTTCCAAAATGCATAATTACTCTTTTGGTATAATGTTTTGTAACTCAGTTATGGATTCACTTCTTATCTCCTATTTTTGCAGCTCTGGTTACTATAGGTGTATGCTATAGTTAGATCAAATACTGAGGGATGTTTTGGTTTTCAATAAGCAGATCGATATATAGTTGTATTCTATACAATAAGTGTACATTGTTTTCTTACTAAATCACCAACACGTAAAGATTGGAAGTGATTTATATCATTATAGAAGGTAATGAAACACAGTAATGGCGTCATTGTTAAAAGGAAATCCCGATAATGTCCCAGAGAAAACTATAATACTATCTACGGCCATTATGATGACGTAATTTACTGTCTATAAAGTATTTTTATGACACCAGTACTGGTTACGTCTTTCTTGCTTACCTACGTCGTCACAATTAATTTCATCTGAAGCATCCTCACAATCATCATCTCCGTCACACACCCACGTAGAAGTTATACATAGCCCATCAGAACAGGCGAACATACCAGCATCGCAAGTAGGACTAGAAGCTGTCAGAAAGAAACGTGGGATCATATAGAGGTTATTTCAAAACATAAACAATACTCCATTAAATAATACGGCGACATCCACAATACCAAAAGTTTCAAATTTTATGAAGAGTAACTGCTCTAAGCGGCTCTCACCAATCGTATTTCGTTGATTTAAATTTTATACTACTTATTGCGCTGACAATCTCATTTGCATCCAATGTATTATGTACTTTATACTATATATCTTGAGAGTAAGACAATACATGATGGGAATAATACATAGCCACAATAGCGTTAACTTTGTTACTTTTTGTCCACACAAACTTACAAAGGGAAAATATTTGTATTTGCAATGATTAATCCCGTCTTTATAAATTGCCCAAAGGAGTGAGTCGCTGGAAGAATTTGTTAAGTCACTCAACATATATCACATAATCTCAGGTTACTATCTTTGTCTCTTTTTACCTTACCTGTTATATTAGGTATATATTTCATCGCTCAGAAATAATTAATTATAGGAAACAATAATAGTAGTACTCACTCTCAAGCTCTGACATCGTACACTCGACACCTGCATCCTCACGATGACCACAGTTGTGCTCTCCAATGCCGTTGTGCCTACAAGAATTTAAACTTATTTCTGACCCGTTGCACGTGACGTCGTCTAACCATATACGGTCTGTTCCTTGTCCAAAGAAAGCGTTTCCTCTTACTGCCAGTACACCACTAAAACCAAGTTGTCGACATACCACAGATGCGTCTTCGACCCCCCATAAATCATCGCAAATAGTTCCCCATTGTCCATGTATCAATACTTCCACCCGACCCTCATACTGGTGACCTCCGTCAACTAGACGAACGTCGTCGATATCTGTTTTGAAGAAAATATTAAAATGTATAAAATTAACCCATTTATATTGAAAATGCCAGATTTTTAGGGATCATTCAATTGAAATTTTTTAAGCGTTGATTGGACGAAGGTTCTGTTATATCAAATAATGTTCCATCGTGATTAATTCACCACTTAATGGTCAAATTGGGGCTCTGGGAAAATGTGACAATTACCAAGATGGTCTAAATATTCGACCTTTTGGAAGGTTCGTTTGTAACCATTTTTTTTTTTATCTATGAACATTGATATACAAAGATTTACATCAGATTGTAACGGATTCATATTGAAAACTGATGATCGCTTTATATGTGAAACATCGATGCTCCATATGTTTGAATTGTTACAAATGTTTTGGCATTCGATATATTCATCATACATGAACATTTTTAGCACATTAACTAACCCTCATCCACCTGACATTCCATTTCACAGTTTGACACCTTGCGGTCAAATGTTTGTGATAATCGCTTAAGTAACTTGGAGGGATTTGTGTAGAATGTTGATCCTTGGTAGCAATCGGCCTATCAGTGGAATAAAATCAAGAAATGTGTGCCCGCACCTGAAACAGATGGGCTTGATGTAGTCTGAAAATTTTCAGTTGAACATTCAACACCAGCGTCTTCACCATGGCCACAGTTTGTATCTCCAATATCATTCTTAGGACAATCATTTAGTGACTCTTCGTTTCCAATGCATTCCACCTGATCTAGAAATATCTGGCCATATCCTTCTCCATAGTAGGCCTTTGTGCGATATCCGGTAGCCGTCGAGTAGCCCAACATTTGACAAACTACTACAGCGTCATAAAAATCCCACGAATCATCACAGACTGTACCCCATTCCCCGTCAACATAGACTTCCACACGACCTACATTTGTAGTATTTCCATTCACGAGTCTTATGTCTGAAATTTCTGTCAATACAAGAGGCATGTTTTGACATTATGATTAGAGAAGATGTTCTAGCGATGACGTTGGGGTATTTAGGTTTGACTCTTAACAGATAGGTAAGATCACTGAAAAATCTGCTCTGTTTCCCCAAATTGAACGGATCATTTAGAGTAATGAAGATTCTGGATTTGTAAAAACGTTCATAAATCTAATGCAATTGTAATACAAATATTTTGGAAGCAGCTTTTGAAGTAAATTTCCATCACGGGTTAATGATATTCGATACTGAAATTCCATAATATTGTTCGGCGTGTAGCGGTACTAATAAATTTTCATGTCTACTTCGACTCGATTTTGATATGGTTTCTGATGACTACTACTGATAAGAAATAGAGTGAATGCGACGAAATGTTCTCTTTAAATGAATTTTATCATCAATTCCTTACTTAATGCTTTCGTTATAGTGAAAGCCTTGGAAAAAGTTTGATCAACGGTTATCATGTTTATAGATCATATTATCGTTATGTAAGTTGAATGAATTCAGTTCAAATTGAAGAGGAGAAATTATATAGAAGTTACAAGAATTATATTCGTCTCTAAGTAGCATTGTGTAACAGCATTGAGGCCAAACCTTGAGAGTTCGTTGTACATACAACTCCTGCATCTTCTAAGTGACCACAGTTGTTTTCACCAAAAGCATTATGGCTGCAATCACTTAGACGGCTTTCATTCCCCGAACACTCGACGTTGTCTAACCAAATTGGACCTGATCCTTGTCCGAAGAAAGCTGGGCTATAGGCACCAGGATATCCAAGCTGCCTGCATATAACTGCAGCGTCATAACGATCCCATAGGTCATCGCATACTGTTCCCCATGTACCATTGATTAAGACTTCAACTCGTCCAGAGTTACTACTAATTCCATTCGCAAGACGAACAGCGTTTATTTCTGAAATGAAATATTGATCAATATAATCTATGAAAAGGTAAAAAGTGTCATTGGTTATATCTGTTTTAACAGAAGTGTACTTACCATCAGGTTGACCAGGTTCACATACAACTCCGACGTCCTCATTATGTTCACAGTTGTGAGTTCCGATGGGTAATTTGTCGCAATCAGACAAGAAGGTTTCCTTCCCTTCACATTCGACGTCATCAAGCCAAATTGGTCCTACTCCTTCCCCATAGAAACCATAAAGAGGTACTTCAGATGCACCAATGTAGCCTAGCTCACGACATACAACGTTAGCATCATTCATATCCCAGAGGTCATCACAAATCGTTCCCCATTCATTTTCTACAAGTATTTCTACTCTGCCTTCATTTGGGGAATTCCCATTGACGAGTCTAAAGTCATCGATACTTGCTGTTGAAAACAAAATGTTTCATATGATTATCTTTTCGAGTAGAAAATTGGAACGACGTTTCCAGAAACGAGAATATTTGTTTGACAAAATCTTGTTTGTTACACATGCTACCAGAACTATGCTACGATTTTCTAACGTAACAACTAAGGTAAGAGTTGTTACTGTGCTGCAGTGTAACCTTTTAAATTACTCTGATGGAACAGCAATCCATGATCATGTGATAGGGGAGCCTTTTAACCCATCTTTATGTTCTTCTGATCGGGTGTCACTACCACAACTGTGAAAATCGAGTCCGGATTCTGACTAGATTAAATTCTTCTGCGGAATCATACATGCATTTGGGACTCGGGCTGGGGTTAGGGTCGAAATCGAGATGTCCTAGACTTGGACGTATTGTCACCTTCAATCGAGTCAGTCTTTGTTACGACCTTCGCCTTGAAAGATGAGAAAGTGGTTCTAACTTCACATTCAATCCTTACAATTCATTAGTCACCGAAACGAACCCTATAAATATCAGTGTCCAACGATCAAATGGTACAGTCCCGATTCAAGTCTTTTTTGCAATCTTAATGTTATACATGATGTCCTCTTGACCATGTTGACGTAATTCACGTTTAAAGTATTTGATCATTTGGAAGTTATAAAAGAGCTTCACTTATTAAAACATGCAGCCAGACTTTCGAGCATGGACATGGATGGGGCCGGGTCCGAAGAGGGCACGTCCTCATTCATATGTTGGTGAATAACCTGACAATTGCCCACTTTGATAATGAATTCATATTACACATTATTGCAATATTAAAATAGTTTCCTTTTTTCGACAGATTCATTACTTAATCCCATTGACCTTTATCATTCTCAATACACAGCGGATTTGTTGTGGGAAGGTTTGCGGTAATTTGTAGTTTTCTCCCCCAAGTCGAAGTCCTATGACCATCTATCCCTCAAAGTTTGAAGCCTCCCTCAAATTTAATTGTTTTCCGCTACCCTGGGGAGATGGTGGGATTCATCTCATAGGTGGAAGCACCAGTTTATGATCACAATAGCAATGACATTCTTTTGATGATGGGGATCATACATTTTAAGCTGAGGGCTACATTCTTTCGTTGTTCCATTCTAATGATCCCTTGTTGAAAAGAAGAAACGTGTCCATTTTTAACTTATTGATATCAGCTACTTTTACCGGGCCAGCTTGAATGGGTAAACGACGATCCCTGGATATTGCTTTTTCTTTATTTAACTATTGAAAGCTAAGGACGTGGCTTATGGTACCACCATATAGCAACGTAGTAATACCTTATCTTTCTTTTGACGAAGATAAGATATTGTGGATCTGACTGAGAAAACATGGTTTGATGTTAATTTCGTTTTGTTCTGGTATCTCACCTTCAGTGTGCTTACACACTACCCCAGCAGTGTTTTTACTTCCACACATGTTTTCAACAGCATCGTTGTAGTTACAATCAAGTAAACTTTTTTCGTCACCGATGCATTCAAAATTGTTCATAATAGCAGTTGAGAGAGGATAACCAAAATAAGATTCTCGTCTTGGTCTCTCCACGGCACTAAAACCCAGTTGTCTGCAGACCACTTCTGCGTCTTTAACGTCCCACAAATTATCACACACAGGCCTCCATTGTCCATTTGCATAAACTTCAACATTCCCCAAGTAGTCATATTTCCCACCCTCCAAACGAACAGTCGCTGTTTCAAAACATATGTAAGAAAAAGAAGAAGAAAAGAAGAAGAAGAAGAAAAAAAATTAACGAACACAGTTATAGAAACTCGCCGTTTGTTTTGTGTGTATGTTTGTTTCTTAACAGTGGCGGTCCTTGTACTCGATGTTATGAGAAAGATTCAATAAAATTGTTTGTCTTGTTACTCAATCTAGAGGTGATGATTTCTCTATGAGTCGTCCTTTACTCCTTTTACTATGAAATGTTGACAAAATCCACACATTTCTACATCTTCTACAATGAGTTCTTCGTCCATTTTTAGGCGATAATTGTAAACAAGAAGGCGTTGTAAAGTTTACCATTAAAGACTGCTTGTATAGGACCTTGCCATAGGACTCCATGATGAATTGTCATATAATATTGGATATAACATATACTGTAGTAATAGCCCCCTTTCCTTTTTCATATCCACTAAATTAGAAAACGGAATGACCTAGGGAGCGTTTTTCTCGCAAGATTTCGAGAGAGCAAAAGTGTCGGAAACGAATCACAACGTTTCAAAGGTTACACCTCTTCCTTATTATTTAGCGTGAAACCTAACAAATCATTCCAGTGCATTGCTATGGAATTATAGTACCCAGACTCATATGTAAAGCAAAAAGATGAAATCTAAACTGCTAGTGGAAAACTAATTTAGATATCGGCATACAACATGTTGTGATGTCTCCTTGACTCAAGATTCAGTGTGCGTAAACAGCCTGGTCTACACTAATATATTTGTAAATCAATTCAATTGATTAGCGACGACAACGGGAATCCTAATTATAAGATTCATACTGCAAACTTGTTATGCATCATATCATTCAAGACGCAAGTATTGCATGTCCACTTGACTATTGTAAATATGAAATGTATTAATTTTAAATTAATTCTCCACTTTGATGGTTTTAGTGCAATTGCATGAACTTTTCAGTAGCCTTATGCTGTTACATCCACTTGCTACATTCCGATAACTGGTTCCTAAAATAAATACGTTTCTTTCTTCATATTGCCAGTTACTGAAATGTTTAGCCGCTGTATACAAATAAACTACATAAAGCTTACCGGTCGAAGGAGTAGTTAACTGGAGCCCATCGTTGCAAACTACTCCAACATCTTCATGATGTCCACAGTCGTGTTCGCCTATAGCGTTTTTAACGCAATCATTCAAAGATGTTTCATTTCCAATACAATCTACGTTATCCAGGAGAATTGGATCCGTTCCTTGACCGAAATGGGTTAGTATGGATACCTGGTTGGATCCAGAGTAACCCAGCTGTCGACAGACAACATTAGCATCCATCAGATCCCAGGAATCATCACAAACCGTACCCCATACACCGCCAGCAAAAACTTCCACACGTCCCTCGCTGTCCGTGATACCGCCAACTAGTCGAATGCTCGTTATACCTTGCGAATAGAACAATAAGCGAAAATGAAAAGATAGATTTGTATAGGAGAAAGCAGGATGGTGATACTTGGTAGCAATCGGCCTATCAGTGGAATCAAGAAAGGTGTGCACTCACCTGAAGCAGATGGGCTTGATGTAGTCTGAATATTTTCAGTTGAACATTCAACACCAGCGTCTTCATCATGGCCACAGTTTGTATCTCCAATATCATTTTTAGGACAATCATTTAGTGACTCTTCGTTTCCAATGCATTCCACCTGATCTAGAAATATTTGGCCATATCCTTCCCCATAGTAGGCCTTTTTGCGATATCCGGTAGCCGTCGAGTAGCCTAACATTTGACAAACTACTACAGCGTCATAAAAATCCCATGAATCATCACAGACTGTACCCCATTCCCCGTCAACATAGACTTCCACACGACCTTCGTTTGCAGTACTTCCATTGACGAGTCTTATGTCTGAAATGACTGTAAATATAACATGAAACAAAGATACTTGCAACTGCACTAGATTATCAGATACCGTAAGACAATTGGACAATGATGCCTTTGGCCTAACACAAAAAGTCCTACATTGTTATCAGTATCAATGGATAAGTAATAGCTTCTAGCCTCCAAGTAACTTTGACGCGTATTCAAGCAACAAACAGTAACATATATGCTTACAAAGTCAACGAAACATCGTGTAGCAAAGATAAGTTGCAAACCTTGAGCGGGATTTGGTGTACATGCAACTCCTGCATCTTCGTGGTGTTGACAGTTGTTTTCACCGAATGAATTGTGACCGCACTCACTTACATGACTTTCATTCCCCGAACAGTCCACGTTGTCTAACCAAATTGGATCTGATCCTTGTCCGAAGAAAGATGACCTATAGGCTTCATTTGCACCAGGATATCCAAGCTGCCTGCATATAACTGCTGCGTCTTCAAGATCCCATATATCATCACAGACTGTTCCCCATGTACCATTGATTAAGACTTCAACTCGTCCAGAGTTAGCATCTCTGCCATTCACGAGTCGTATACTATTTATTTCTATTAGTTAAATTAAAAAAAGATATTATCATTGCCCCAAGATGCATAAATTTAATGTAATGTGATAAGGACATATATACCATTGATGAAAGGCCATGAGTAGAAAGCAAAAACAACATACGACCACGATTTCCAACTTCACATACTATTATATAGTTATAATATACTATATCAAATATTGATCAATATGAGCTATGAAAAGGTAAAAAGTGTCATTGGTTATATCTGTTTTAACAGAAATGTACTTACCATCAGGTTGACCAGGTTCACATACAACCCCGACGTCTTCATTATGTTCACAGTTGTGAATTCCGATGGATGATTTCTCACATACAGACAAGAAGTTCTCATCGCCTTCACATTCGACGTCATCAAGCAAAATTGGTCCTACTCCTTCCCCATAGAAACCATTAAGATGTACTTTAGATGCACCAATGTAGCCTAGCTCACGACATACAACGTTAGCATCATTCATATCCCAGAGGTCATCACAAATCGTCCCCCATTCATTTTCTACAAGTATTTCTACTCTGCCTTCGTTTGGGGAATTCCCATTGACGAGTCTGACGTCGTCGATACTTGCTGTTAAAAACAAAACGTTTCATTATATTTTCAAGTAGAAATTTTACAGACTTAAACTTTCTAAAACTATGGCAGTCTTGTTTGCACTTAAACTTCTTTGTTAGACATTATCAACAAGTCGATACGCATTCATATTTACACGAATGAATTCGCGAAAGTGATGTTGTATTTATCACCATTTGATACTCTGCGTATATTTGTGTGCATTTGATATCACGTTGCTTATTTTATCCCTTTGCTTAGATGCATGCGTATAGAAACTATGCACTGTCGTAATATAATCAACATAATGTAATCAATATTGAATCTTCGAAATTAATAAATAACATAAAGCAATATCGTAATACCATGTGAAGTATAAAATAACAGTATTTCATTCAAGCGAATTGAATGATTGGTAAAGCGCCACTGTAAGCTGCTCCATTTTTTCTAACCTAATTTATAATGTTTTGGTTATATCTTACGTTCACTGTGTTTACATACTGCACCAGCTGCGTTTCCAGTTCCGCATGCGTTTCCATAAGCATCGCTGTGCTGACAAGTCCACAAGTCTTTTTCAGTACCGCTACATTCGAAATTATTCAAAGTACCATTCGAAAGAGGGTGGCCAAAATACGATTCACGTCTTGGTCTCTCCGCGTCACCAAGCCCAAGTTGTCTGCAGAGAACCTTAACGTCATTAATGTCCCATGACTGATCACAGACTGGGCTCCACTGTCCATCTATGTAAACTTCAACATTCCCCAAGTACCAGAACTGTGCACCCGATAGGCGGATATTTGTAAATCCTGTTGGATCATTAGTGAATCGATAATAAACATAATTTTATTGGTTTAATTACTTCAAGACAATTCTTTCCCCAAAGCACACACACAAACAATACATGTAAAGCACTAAGTTGCACTTAATGAGAGGTACATAACTATTCCATATCATTTACCCACGATGTTCAGGAAGACGACTTATTTCCCGTACATTCTTCTCCTAGCTCCCAGTTATGTACGCCTATATCGTTTTTGACGCAATCATTAAGAGAACTTTCGTTTCCATTACACTGTACATTATCCAATAAAATCGGAGTTATCCCTTCTCCAAAATACGCAAATCCAAAAGCAGATTCTCCGCCAGAGTATCCCAACTGTCTACAAAAAACTTCGGCATCATGTATATCCCAGTCGTCATCACAAACTGTACCCCAAACGCCATCAACAAACACCTCAACTCGACCCTCAGACTCTTTGCTTCCACCAACTAATCGGATCTCAGATACCACTTAAAAGTAAAAAGGAGAGAATTTGGTGCTAATAGTTTTAATAGTTGGATTTATTACTTAAACAAATTAATTGTACATGTTCACGTTCAAATTTATATCTCAATTTGCCTACAAAACTGAAGAACAAGTAGTTATTAATATAACTAAGGAATGATGACAAATGATTGACACTAGAAGAAACAATGCTGTTATCAAAGCTAGTAACCAGTTGATGCGAAAATTTAAAATAAAATAGGTTTATACACCATAACAATAAAATTAGGTATATACATTAATAAACGTCACAAGTCTGTAAAACATGTGATGGTATTGCTACTGTCGATGAACATGAATTCAGACCATGTGATATACAAGCTTCTTAAACACACCAAGTTGTTTCGTTAAATAAAGGTATTGTAATATTGGTGTGCACCATTTCAACAGTCGATGGAAATATAATGTACAGAAATGCCCATGCTCAGAAATACTGTAACTAGTTAGGCATGCAGATAAGTGTTTCCACTAGAATCTTCCTGCTTATCATATTTTCCTTGCTGTAGGTAAGATGAACATGATTTTCATGGGTGTCGTAAGGGTATACAGCCTATAAATTCTTCATTGGTTATATTACTGTAGGCACACACTATGTATAAATGACATTAAGAAATCCTCCCACTGGCTTGAAGTGTCAAAGTATAGATCATAAAGACTAGGCATGTTGTTGTTATGGGAATTGCGTATTGATCCTTCTGGTATTACTGTTAAGATTTGAAAAGTTGCGAGTTAACCCGAGAAAAATAAGGCAATTACAAAATACATCTTACCATATATACCCGAGCAGAACATATCAAGTGAAATTTGTAAAAATGATTTTTTTTCGGTAATCTCTTGAGATACCTGCTGCTGTACCATCCCTGCAAACAACACCTGCATCCTCACTATGGGTGCAGTCGTGATGTCCTATCTCTTTAAAGATGCAATCATTTATAGTACTTTCATTCCCTAAACAGTGTACGTTATCTAACAAAATGAGCCCGGTTCCTTCTCCAAAGAATGCAGAGGCCCACGCAGATTCGGCACCAGGGAATCCTAGATGTTTGC
>JAIPMN010001429.1:17405-52266 GCA_020650975.1 Apostichopus californicus | reverse complement strand
TCAATTGGAAGACTATATAATGAAAAAGAGAATATTGACTAGAAAAAGACCCACTGAGACAAATCACGCATGTAACCAAATGTACATAAATCTTGCTTGCACTTTCTCCAACCCCCTCCCCCACCCCGACACACCATCTTAGGTGAAACGTTTCTAGAGACAATAAAACATCTAACAGGGAATCATTTATTTGACCAGTATATCTTTCAAAATTGGTATAAATGAAAGTGCAAAGATGTGAAGCAGTCTATATAGTAACCATACTAAACTGAGAGGCTAAGAGACTCGAAAACTGATGTACAAAATGTTAACACTAAACTTTTCCCTGTCTAACACATTGGTTTACACACATAACACTGTTCCATAAATTATAAAGGGAAATTGACTTCATTTTTACATGAGCATGCTTGTGAGAGGGAGAACTGCTTTATTGTTTTGATGTAATTTTATGCAACAATATAAATTTTGTTTGCATCCTGCTACACAAAGGCACATAAAGTTACCAGCCATGCTGTTAATCAAGGAAAATTATAGAGGAAACTTTGAAACCCTCATGTTGACTTGATTTCTTTCAAGTATTGCAGTGAAGGAACCTTGAAGGCCCCTTTCAGCAATCGAATATAAATATGCCAGATTGTCCATTGGCAGAACACATGTATAACAGACCACTCTTAGTTTTAATTGAAAGCATACATTCATTTTCTAATGTCAGCTTCCACAAACTTTTTTCCTTGTGATTCTGCACATGGTTATTAGTGTAAGGTACTTGCAGTACTTAGCTGTATAAATATTGGCAATATTCAGTATATATTATATATTCAATGCAGTATCCATTGAAGTTTATCTAACAGGGTTTAAAACCAGGGCTCAATAAAAATAGTCATTTGCTGTTCCAGTCCAGTTAGTCTAGGTTAGGCTGCTGTACATGCACTGAGAGTTCTGTTGAATTTTTTTTTTAAGGTTTTGGTGGAGCCTGGAGGTGAGAAATATTGTGAGGGCCCTGAGGGGAGAGATTGAGGAGGCTGGATATAACCAGGGGTGGGGAGGATGATTACAAACTAGCAGTATATACATAGTCATTTACATGTCTGCTGCTGCATATTCATATATATTGCTTTGAGTTTAAATTGCTATTGTTGGTGGTATCAGATGTGCAAATTCTTCTTTTGTTGCTTAGCCCCACCCCAACCCACTCTATTTTCTTTTAAGTATTTTCAGGTTACTTACATTAAGTACCCAGAATTTGTGTAAGTTCCTCTAAAACTTCCTCTTTGTTTTCCTATTCTTTCACAGTCAAAGTTATGTTGCGTATTCTCATATATGTATGTTATGTTTTCTATTATTATAATATGAATTCTGTTAAATATACTGTACTCTTATTTTCTCATCATGTTATTTGTATTGCAACACTGATTTGAAAAATAATAGAATATGATCAATTTAGTTTCTTAATATCAACTTATAAATATCAGTACTGAATATGTCCTGAAATACACAAATTGTTAACCACACTTAATATGCAACGCATAAATTGATAGGCTACTTGTCATTTCTGACATGCCAGTTATGTATTTTTCATACAAACCTGTTTAATTTAACATATATAACTGATTTGTATTATTAAATTGTGTAGCTGAGCTAAAAATGAATCATTCTTTGTGTTGCTTAGTGATACCAGATACCTGGTATGAAGGTTTTTTTTGTGAGGAATTGTGAAGCTTATGACCTTGTAGCACCCTCCGGAAATCAAAAGTTATCTCTTGAAGATAATTTGCTCAGAAATAACGCTTTTGTTGGATAATATATATGTTAATCAAGCAAACTACGCATGGAACTGACATTTAATTGGACAAGGAGAATGATACTAGAAATCTTTTCATATTGAGCATAGGCCTTAAGGAGGAGATGTAAAATAGGACAAGTTGAGTGCTACTTGCACGTTTCCTGGTCCTGGAATGTGAGTCATTATATGAAAATGTCGAGACATCTCTAGTGATGGACCGAAACTTCTGGTTGTAGCAATCGGCAAGTACTCGTAAGAAAGACCTTCAATTTCTGAGTAGTGTCTGTCATTATAGACACTGACCACCGGTTAATGCTGACCGACCGCTGGTTGACAAGCATAGCTACATCACTGGTCATAAGTACTGCCCTAATATATGCTAGACAGCCATACATGATGTGAATGTTCGTGCTTCAAGGATCATGAAGCATCTTTCTGTCACCCAATATTTTCTCATAATTTCAGACATTTTAATCCCTTCATATAATACTTCACAATGTCAGAATAGTCAGAGAATCCAGGGCTAGGTTATAGCATCTGTTTTGTAAATTTTAGCACGTTCATTTCCAGGGTGAGCAACTTACGACCTTTGGGTGTGTCTGTGATCATGGTAGTGTTTATTACCAACACATGACATTTGACTAAATTGCCATAGGAACAACTTAACACAGTACATTGACATCTGATCATTTTATGTATTCTCATTAAAATACAGTAGAGAAAATGGAATTTATGTTTTTAATATTACATATATAATTTTTTTACACTGACTGCTTCACAGTTTGTATGAAATATTGCAGCTTACTACTCCTTTCACAGTAGCAGTGCATTTAAGTTAGTATTTGAGTTGGGCTATCTTGAAGCAACTACATGATGTGTCAGTTTCATTATGTATAGATGCTGTTTTGGTATGATTGTGGTTTTATTTGAACTAAAATCCTTAATGACAACTTGTAGTTCATAGTAAAGGGGATATAAACCATATACTTTTCTGCTAACACTAGTAAGGGTTCTGCGACAGAGGGGCAAGCCTGGTGCTTTTGTGCCTTTTGTATGTTCTCTTTTTTCTAAAAATCTTTTCCCGTCAGGAATGACATAATATCGGTTTCCCTTCCCTGCTCCTTCCTCTCCTGTTTACACTTGTAACCAAATGCTTGGAACTCCGGCATTTTGCTCCAACTTGTGTCTATTCATTGATTGCTCTGGAACTTTACTTACAAATGTGTATATTAAGTGGATTGTTCACTTAGTTAACAGCATTCCATAAAGTAAGTGAGTATAAATTTTTCCTCCTCCCAAAAAGGTGCCAGTTCTGGCAGTAAAATCGACCATATAATGTTTTCTTCCCTGATTCTTAAATGCAAATAAGGGCAAAAACTAGGTTTAGCTGACAATCAAAGACTTACTGTTGACTTACACACAGTGGTAGTGGTTTCTTCTTGGATATAGCAAAGATATTTTTAAATACATACAGTACTTAATTTTTTTGGACACCGATAGGACATAACTAACAAGCCTTACTTTGGTGTGCATTTGCTCTGTAGAAGACATGACTGTGGTTCTTATACCAAACTTTGCAACATGAAGTTGAGTGGCATGCCTCTGTATTTATCAATTGTATGTGCCATTGTACATACACAGAGAAATGTTCACAGCAGCTGTTGACATAATATTTTATTTCATCCATGCAGTTATCTGTCAGTCCCAAGTGCATTTGCTGAATGCTTATAGAGGAAAGAAAGCATGAACAAATGAATAGAAACAAAATTGATCTTCAACCTGTTACAAAAAGAGAGAGGAAAAAGAAAAAAGGTAGTTTATCTTTAGCAACAGTATTCAGAGAAGATGTTGGTTATATGAGGTGACATTTTTCGTGAGCTTTACCTGCTTACAGTATGTGTGCTATAGTATATTCCACTGTTATACTACTGAATAGTATGTTTTTTTACATAAATATTGCTGCTTCTAGAGGTCAGCTTAATCAATTTTCTTACACTGTAATAAAATCCCACTATATTGTCCATTAACTTGTATGGTCAAGCATCATTTTATGAAGACCAAAGATCAGAAATTTTTCAATAACTTTTGTGTTGCATGTCCTTAATATCTAAGTGTCTGGTCTAAACAAGAATAGAACAGGATTTGAACCAGTCATCCAGAGGTCACTGGTTCAAATCCTAGCCACAAGTTTCTTTGCTCTTTTCCATTGTCTACAATTTCCCAGTCAGTTTTCCTTGATCCAGTTAGTGGATTCATTAATAACTAGACAAACCAATTCCCACTCCTAAGAAAGACATGGATGTTTGAGGTCCTCTATGTTTTGTGTTAGCTATAAAACAAGGCCAAAGGTAATGTGCTCCTTTTAGACACAAACTCAACAACAACGAATATTGGTCTATGTGATACAGATACATCTGTCATGAACAAAGTCCTCAACCAGCCTAAAGGAAAGTCTTATGCCATGATCCACACCTTGCAGACTATGATCCTGTATAGTCATATTTAATTTACTTCGTTCTTCGCTTACAGTACCTGTCTCCCCACCACCTTAGAAGGAGGTTGCTAAGGTTGTGGGGAGACAGGTAAGTTCGTCACTCGTAAATATCCAAACCGGTAAGTATTGGAATATTATTTAATAGTTTATGCTGTCTCCTTTCTTTCATCAGAACTTTGGAAACATTTATAAAGTTGGATTGGTGAGAAGTTGTTTTCAAGTAGTTGTAGATCAAGGAGGTATGGATCAACAGTTCCAAAGATGGGCCAAGGTAATGGCAGAACACAAAGTACACAAGGTAAGGCTTTTACTATGAATAATATTTACCACTGGGGACTCTTTAAGTCTTTTCACCTTTCTAGATCTGTTTTGGCAGGATCTCTGTGATAGGTATAGACAGGTGGTTTCTCCTTTAGCCTAGTCTATTCAGCATTAGGACTACAGTAGTTATTATGTAAGATAAACATTGCATACAATGGTGACAGACTGTATATATTGATCTGGTTGTAATTGGTTCATTTTCAAGTTTGAATATATATATACTAAATGTTATTGTTAGATTTTGATAGATAGTTGATAGATATCGGTCCTTGCATATTAATGTGGATCGCTTTAATATTGGTTAAAAGTATGAGCAAGTATCAAATATTGGTTACTTTGAAAGGGAGGGGGGAAGGGGATAGGGGGAAGGGGATAGGGGGAAGGAAGTGTAATTTCAAGTGCTCTGAAAAAAAGTTGACACATTGGCAGCTACAAAGCTTAGTGTTGACAAAATACTAAAGGCATCTCAGAATTAACGACCATTTTACATTTAATAGGTAGGTTGTTGTGGTAGTGCATTATTTGTTGTGCAAAGTACACGAGCCCTACATAGTATCGTGGCCTATGAGAGTACAAACCCTTTCATGTTGCGGCATTTCATGTTGTGATGGTATTAAGTTCAGCCTCTTCTTACATACCAACCAATTACTGCATTTCTAGGAATACATGCTTTTTGGCTGACCAAGTTAACTTACCAAGAAATGAACCCCCAGGGTGAAGAAGAGTAACTCCTACCAATATTTTGTTGAATGGCAGCTGGAATTTTAATGTTTAGTCTCTAGATATATTTCCGTTTTCCACATATTTCACTTTGCGTTTTTCTGCACCATGCAGTCATATTTGGTTCAGTCTATTAAAGGCAAACCCTCAGCAAACATGTATAAATTTCAAAGTTAGAAAAACTCTAGATTTTACCAAGCATAGAATTCCTTCTTATGGCCAGTACCTGCACACTGAAGTCATTCACATTTTACTTTTTCTAGTGGTAATGCAAACTGCAGTACTGTACGTAAGATAATGTGGTATTGCTCTATACATGTGCCGTACAACATGATCAATTTGATCATACATACAACTGTACACACATTACGTAATACACAACATGTTTGTAAAACTGTACTCAGAAATTTTATAGTCCGTTTTCATAATTTACGATCAAAATTATCCACATCATAAACTTTTCCGTCCAAAGTTAGATTGTTTGTGTCAATATATTCCAATTGATGTATACTTGCAATTTCTTTATCAGACCATTCATGTTAAACATTTGACCTAAAATTAGACAGTAAAAGTTCACCTTATATTACCCATGTGACTTTGCATCAATGGGAGGAGATACAGTGTAGCCTGCCTTTAATATGATTCCCTGGTAGTATTCCATACATATTTACTAATATAGTATTATACTCTGTAGCGACCATGGAAGTATTATATGTACATCCATGGAAGCATTATTGGCTTCCATGTACAGACTGATTTAATATACCACAACTACATACATACAGCAGGCTCCATGTAGAGTCTGCTACTCAATTTATATTACTACTCGGTGATACACCGTGGCATTGTTGATCCGCTATCTGTAGTCTATAGGGTGATTGTACTGTCTTTAGTGTCTTGACAATAGAAGGAATTTTTGTGAGTGATGACTGCTTTTACTTGAAAAAGGTTTTATTTTTATTGATAAAAGAACTGACAAAAATAGATGTTATCATGTCTTTGTGGTGGTTGGAAGACTGGAGAACAAAGAGAGGTGAGATTTTATATTATTGATATCAGTTTCAAATTTTCTGAACTATGTTTTTTTTTAATTTGAGTGTCATCCTTTTTCTCATGGCTCTTGACTAAATGGATCTATCTGTAAATTGCCAGTAAGTACTCTGTGCTATTTATAGAGCACTATAAGTACAGGAAAAATTATTTTGTATCTAAACCATTGAATTAAAGAACACTACTACTGTTACCAAAACTAATATATGCTCAAATAGCACAGATAAAATATCATCAGATTTCACTGGATTTTTACATTTTATTTGAACAATCACAGTTTTTGGAAAAATCATTGTCATGTTTTAAAATAAATGTCATGTGCACATTAAATTTACAATAAATGCAATAAGACTTACAGTATGGACAGTATCTGCACACTAATACTTACCTTGTTACTTACCATGTATGTACCAAGTCTGGTACACATTCAGTGCTTTGATGACGTTGCACTCCTAAACATCAAACTGTCAATGTTTCATGATATCATATGTGGACAACTACCAAATGGGGGACATCGTATATATATTTTTGTTTGCAGGTGGAATAATGTCGAGCAGACATTCTGATTGCAGTAGCAACACTACCCTGGACGACTACAACTTCACTCCCACCCCTTCACAAGCTGGAACCCTCTCAAGTATTGGTAAGTTACTAAATTTAGATACATTTGAACTAAAACAATACACAAAATTTGTATCAGCAAAGTTCTAATGTCTGATTTTAAACCAATTAGCAGTTTCTTTTGACCGTATCTCTCTTTGGAGCATATGGACTGTTGTGTTGTCCTTGTTTGAGATGTCCAGAGTTTTAAAGCTTATAGCGCTGTCTTTTGACGGGGGGACATAGTGTAGGATATGTCCATTCTGTTTTTCTTCCTCTGTCCAGGGAGTATGGGTGGGGAGGAAGGGTGGGAAGAGGTGGAAACATCTGTCCTTTTGTGAACGCAAAAAATATCCTGTTTTACAAAGCCCTGCTCCCTTCAGATGGGCAACAGCCATGATTTTAAAGTCTTTTCAGTGATTCCTGTTTTATCCATTCGTGTGCATGTCTCCCTCTTATGGTGAGGATGAAGTGTCAGTGAACTTACAGGAGTGTCTTGATGATCAGGTCTTTGCTAGATCTACTGATGTCATTGGATGGGTTCCTGTTTAGTTCATTCAGTTGGATGGGTTACTGTTTAGTTCATTCAGTGAACTTGCAGGAGTGTCTTGATGCTCAAATCTTTGCTAGATCTACTGCTCAATGTCATTGGATGAGTTCCTGTTTAGTTCATTCAGTGAACTAGCAGCAGTGTCATGATGCTTAAACCTTTGTTAGTTCTACTGATGTCATTGGATGGGTTCCTGTTTCGTTCATTCATGTTGGACTCTCTGACTGTTTTTTAGATGGTTGAGAGTATGGAGTGTGGTCTACCTTTCTGATGGATGTTACTTGATTGTAAATCTCTGTTAAATGTTGTTTGTGTTTATATGAAGTCTACTGAGTCCCTGTTCACATTATCCAGTGTCACATTTCTCTAAGCTTTAGTGAAAAGTTTTGCCACCGTACGTTCAGGTTCATTTCTCGTTGCTTCTGGTTTTAAAAGTGAGCTATATTTGGATCATGAGGCTGGATCGAATTTTCGATTATTTAAAGCAGATGTTTCTCTGAGGAATCTGTAATTTGTTGGTTGCAGTATCTTGTGTTCACCTCGCATGCATGTCTGTGTAACTCTGAATTACACTAGTGTATATTTGAATGGAGGCACTTGTTGACTTTGGATGATTGCAGTACCTACAATTTAAAAATTATTGGCTGGAAACACCTTTAGGGTCAGAGACTTGGAGTCAAGTTCAAGTTCTTGCAATGGCAGATTCCTTTAAAACCTTGGCTAAAGGAACATTTTTTATTTCATGTGTTTTTTTATCAATGCCATGTTGGTGTTAAGGGATTTAGTGATGTTCTGTGCATGATTTATGAGGAATTTCAGAGAATATTGTCAGTGAACTCACAGCAGCATAAGTGGTGTTTTCATTTCTGTATGTACATGTGTCTCATAATGCCTTTTTTTTTTCTTCTGGCATCTATGCGAGCTACTGTACATTGAATCTATCAAGAACTCAGGTATGATGAAAAAGAACCTTGTTGTCACAAACGTTTTGTGATATTTGAGGGTGACATTATTGTGTCTCAGTATGATAAACAACAGATAAATTGATCTTTATCCCATAAAACAAAGCAATTAAAGAACATTTCTGTTACTGCCACCCTCAAGGCATTTGTTATATCTGTGACATGTTATTTTTTTCTACTGTATTACGACTCTCGTCAATATCTGGGAGGTAACATTGAGGTTAACAGCATGAAGGAACTCACACTTTTAGAAAATTTGTACTTCCGTTGGTAATTTCTCTTTCGGTTATTTTTAGCCTGCCTCAATCTGGATACAAGACTGAGCTCTAGCTCTGATATGTAAGATGAACATTAGCAGCAGCATCGACATTGATATTACGGATCAGATCCCATACAATTATTAAACAATTTCAATTGATTTTGAACCTTCAAGGGTTTAACATTAGACCCCAGTGTTCAGTATCAGATGCTGCCCATGCAACCAGGAAGTGGAGGCTTGTTTATTTAAAAGAAATGAAAGAATATTAATGTTAGGAGCAAGTGATTTCTTTCCACACTCGTAAATTATGCTCGTAAAAAAACCAAACTGGAAAAAAAAAAATCGACATTGATTCTGGGGTCAGCCAAGCTGATTTTACTTACAAATTCAACCCTGAGTGTGGGATCTGATCCTTGCCAATTGTGGGTTCCCAATTTTGCGGGGTCTGATCTACATTTACAATACAAATTGGATGATGAGCGCAGGGTTCAATACTGCCCTCAGAATCAAGTGTAAAACGTGGCCATAGTTAAATGCAAGGAATCACTTGTGGGCATCACTCTTTCATAGTTTTCTCTATTTACCTCAATCAATCATGTTAGACTAACTTGATATGAGATCACTAAAACATACAGTAACATTAACCCCCAAGGTCACACCAGAAAGTACGGAGGACGCAACAATGTAAATTTCCAAATTTTTGCTTTAATTTGTGGTATATAGTTATTTTTTGTGGTGGTATAAACTGTCAGTCACTCCTGCTGTACATAACAGTAGAGGAATCTTGGTAAACATAAAGATCTAGTTACCATTGAGGGTTACTTCCAATTAAATATACATCACAGTAAAACATGATCATAGGTTGTCCCATGTATGGCAAATATTGCTTAATGTCATAGATTTAACTTTCAACTGCTTTATTAATAACAATGGAAATAGTGCAAGCATCTGTCTGTAGTGTTTTGAGTGTTATTTGTATTGTCTCCTTTTCTTCCAGGATTTAATTAACTTGTTATGATTGGCAGCCTGTACAACCCTATCACCCTGCACCAATGATCTGCATTCTTTGTCCCATTGCCCCATTGTATGTAAACGCATTGCTGTTTTGACTATTAGGTATCACAAGACTCACAGAAATACCTGATCCCTCTTTTAATGTACAGAAGGTCGATTTAATTGGCAGTGAATGCACATTACAAATGGATTTGATCTTGAGTTCCTATGATACTACTGTATGTCAGTTGACTTTTCAATGTTGTCCTTGACTGTCTAATATCACTTGGAGGGATTCAGCTAGAATTAAATATTTTTGCTATAAATTCTCTAATCCTTGTCCGCAATTTAATCCATGGTGGGTGGTAGGGTGACTGGTAAACATTCATCAAGTTACAAGCTCTGCTTACAGTCCCCATGTTCTATATTTACTGCAGTATTGAGATGCTACTGTAGAAGGTAGAAGTTGAAAGTCATCTCATTGTGTTAGTCAAACCAACTGCATTGTACTGTGCCTCCAGCACTTTCTTATAGTATAGTAGATTTATAAAGTTAATAGTGATTAGTAATCATGATATAACATATCATATTCTTGAAAGTAAATATTATTGATTGTTGTTTTTTGATATTTGCTTCTTGGGAATTTGGTGTTTTTGAAAGACTTGTACTCCGAAAAGGAGAGCTGTAGATACAGTATTTTAATACACAGTCGTAAAGATCAATGTATGTGTATTAAAGATACATTATTTACCGATGAGCACGCAGGGTTAGTAGTTATACAGAGTCAAGATTCTTGCCCATAGTAGGCCAAACAGACTCCAATATGATCACCCATTGTCAAAATTCTTTCATGCCTCTCACAGCTATTGTACTCTCATAGGCTACATAGCATTGTAGTGTTAATTGCGGCTTTTAGTGCTTCCATCCCAGGAGCATCATCTTTGATCCTTTTCTCAATACTCTCTAAGGTGGTTAATTGTAAATTGTTTAATATGACCCTCCCTTCAGTTTTTGTCAACAATACAAGGAATTAGATGCTTTTTGTGTAAACTTCTAAAGGAATTCTAGCATGTAGATTTGGGCACAATGGAGATGACCTCTACATACCATGTAAATGCTGCAGTGTTTTGAAAACAGATCTCTGAGGTGGTAACAGCAATCTTGTCATCAAAATTTGGAAAAATGAAGTCAAGAGAGAGAGTTTATTTTCTCTCCTAGCAAAGAATATTCATTGCAACGAGAGCAAGTGGTGAAAACATGGAATAACATAGTCATGTGACCTCCACAGCAATTTTTACAATTTTCAGTCATATAGAAACTGGTTGTACTTTAAATAACAAAGTCATGTTTGTCTGCTTTGCTTAAATACAACTTGACCAATTTGTCATTTTGCATTCTGTTCATTAGTTATTTGTTAGTCATGTTTAGGTAAACTACACATAAGCCATTGCATTTAAGATTGACAGCAAGGTGACCTCATTCTGTATGCATGTAAAGTTAATCCCCCAATAAGCTGAACTATATTCTTAAAATCTAAAATACCAAATTCTCAGAAAATGGCCTTGTTTGCTTGCAAAAGTCATGAGTTGTTGTCCACCCGATGTGCTGCTGGGACAGTTTCACAATCAATTAGTTTATTACTGTATGATGTGGTGTAAAATGTGGTATTTTAGAAGCATGCAAGCTCAATCAGGTTTACCTAATTTAGAGGCAGCTGGGGTCTTAGCTGTCCCACCTGTATTATCTAAGGTAGAATACCACAAGAACCTGAACTGTAGTCAACAATGTTCCTCTAAATTCTTCTAAGATCACTTCCAGTTGTAAATGTTGTTATCTTATGGTAGCCAAGTAATTTCCACATAGTGTATCTCATACATGTTTCAAGGATGAGCAGTTCAAAGTACGATCATACATTTTGAATTTGAATTTGTGTTTGGAGTTAGGAGGAAAAGCCTGTAATGAGTGACAAAAAAAATGAGAAATAATTAAAGTCATAATATTGTTGTAGAATGGGTAAGGGATAGGATGTAGGAGTGTGTGGTGGATAGGAGGATAGGATAGTATTTAAGAATGATCTGTCACTACTGACCATGTCAATCATACATTCTCTGACCGATTCATCTGCTCAGGAAGGTGCATATTACTAAAGCTACGTGTGTTGTGTACAAGTATAGATACATTCCTGAATAAGCGTTTATTACATTTGGTTCTTGGCAACGTACATGCGAAGATCTGTACAGATGGGTAAAAAGTTAGTACTGACTCTGAGAAACTAAGTATGAGGGATATTTTTGTTTGCACCACCAGTGATGATTTATTTATTTTCAGTGGAGCTAGCAGTATAAGACTTTGCCCTATATCAGCTACAGGTCAACAGGATACATGCACACTCACATGTGCATGTACACTACTGTAACCTCTTAACATTGAAGTGTTACCATGGAAACATGATGCATTCCATAGCCTTTGTTCTCACTGTAATGTACCTTCACTGCTTGTGATACTGTGTATTTGCCTGCATGGATGCACACAGCAAACAGATCTTGTTATTTGCTGTGGAATGTGCATGTCACATTAGACTGCATCCTTACACAAACATATTACAGTGAAGTAAACAATGTACAGTTCAGAGGGTCTACACAGTGTGCAAGTTACAGTTTCTCTCCAGTTTTGGGGAATGTTTAGTCAGCACTTGTGTTCAAGTGTTGCAATGGTAACTAGCTACATTGCTGTGCATGTTTTATTCCTTATGATGACCTTCCTCTACCCCCCCCCCCTCCCAAGAAAAATGTATATATTAAGGTAATAAATATCTGCAGGATGACAAACTCAACTACGTAGATGGCCAGCATTTTGTGTTCTGATGGGATTGTAATAATTTCATCCAAAAACTTATTAACTGTCTGGGTGGCAGCTTGTAACAGAATGGAATGAGATTGCTACTTAGAAAAGCAAAAAGGGAAGCCTTAATTTGATCGATTGAAATCACTTTTATGATAAAATTGTTGATAACTAGTGATAAAATTGCATTTATGATACTAAATTATAATGATCTTTGAAAGAGGTGAAACCTTAAATTTTCCCTATGTTTACATATTTTTAAGGTTAACAAAATTTGGAACTGACGCCAATGCTAGTACCACTGTAAGTACATTCAGACAGGCATTATTTAGATAAAGTAATTTTCAAACAGTGTTTCTATTACAGAAAACAAGTAAATAAGGAAAGTTATTAAAGATACAAGCATTATATGGCCTGATTATGTTACATTTGTACTTTCAAAGTCTTAAGTATTGTGTGTGAAGAAACATTCAACACTGTGATATCTCAAATATGGAACGATATAATTTCTTAGCCCTTTTTAGGACTTTGGTGGTTTTTGTTTATCAAAGAAATTTGGGAAATAAAGCCATATTTTAGATTTCTTTTAGCTTTTCTCCAAAAAAGTTGTTTCTCCTATAATTTTATTTCTTCATTTCTCTTAAATGTTCTATCATTTGGGATGATTATGATACAAAATATAGGAAATTGTCTGAATATAGCCAAAGGCCATTTTGTATCTGGACTACGTAGAAGGTTTGTTTAAGAGAACCCAAAGTGTTGGTCACTTAATCTGAACGGTTTCATTTAACATGAAGGTTTTCATATGATGGTGTCCAAAGATGTAAAGAGTTCTGAAATTTCCTCAATTGCCCCAATTTTAACAGAAACAATATCTAAGCCACAAAAATTAAAGTAAAGTGTATCCTTTTTGTGAATGTTTCTGACAAGATTCTCCCTTTCCCCATCCAGTCTTCCCAGCCAAGGGAGTATACTTCTTCCCCTCTCCCCTGTGCCTTTCCTGTTTTAATATTAGATCTTCAAGTCTCTCTCATGAATGTTGAATGGAATATGGATTTAACAATAGCGCCCTCATCAGTAAAGTTTCAGTATTGTTCAAACTTATTCTTGTAAGGATTTTCTTGTGGCTGGCTTAAGTTGATTGCTTAGCAAAGCTGCTGGAGATTTTCTGAATCTTCAGACGAAAAACCACATCCTCATAGCATATTTATGTCATCAGGGCACTTCAGCTGAAAATGTCTTTGTTTTTCTTTTTTATCAATTATCCACCTGTAGAGGAAATAAAATATTTTGACAAACATGATGCATATCTATGAATTTCTAAGGTCAGAGAACTTTGACAGTTAAGCAAACATTCCAAGTTTGTATCATTTGTCAAGGATAAAATCAACAAGAACATTAAATCATAGCCTAAGTAAAGCTTTTGAAGTGCAGATGACATCACAGACCTCTATATTGTGATCCAACTTGCTGCCTAGACTAATTGAAGGTTTAGCCAATCAAAATAGAATCAACCATACCTTGACTTAGGGGCATGTTACTGAGATGGGGGGGGGGGGGTTTCAACTAGTAATGTGGAATGTTTCCTTTCACTATAAGTCTCATGTTATTTGTCATCAGAAAAATTATTTTAATAAATGAAAATTAAAAGTCATGATCATGCACTTGTTTTTTATTAAATATTTTCTCATGAGGGATAATGAGCCTCTTGATATGGAAATAAATTCTATTCCAACATTAAACTATGTTTATGTTTCTGTGATGATTTGTGATTGGTAGAAATACTTCTGTTTCTAGCTAAAGACATATAAGAATAGCGCCCTCAATTACAAAGTCTTTTTCAGATATAGAACTATACAATATTGTTATCTATGAAAAGTTCTGAAGAACATTTTGGAATGGTGCCACCAATTTTGAAACACATTGAGGGGCAATTCTGTTAACTACATATATACTGAATGTTATCTTGCTTGCATCATGTTGGCCTTCATCATATGTTTCATGACTTAACATATATATCAGTTCATGTTTTTCATGAATTACATTATACCATATGAATAATATATTGCAAATTTAGGAGAAAAGGTATAATATGGCAAGCAAGTTTGTAACTTTACCATCCTTAAAAGCTGTCAGGGCCTGTATTAATCATCAATTTAAAACTGCTTTTCCATCTAAACATGTCAAATATGACATATTGTGGGAAGCTCCCAACTAGATATTAACTAATTATAGGGTTCCATTACAGGTACTTGCCAACATAAAATGTTTGCCGGTGTCATCCCCCTTGTAATGTGTGTATGTTCTTTAAATGTAATGTGGGTAAAGAGCTGCACAATTTCTCAATTTTTGAAAAAACTTAGGAAATAAATCTTAGAGAAACCTTAGGAAAGAAGACTCTTGATACTGAAATTTCTTCACATTTATGTGATCAAAATTTGTCTCATATTTTTCAAATTTTATATCTATTAAAATACAGACTGCTGTGTTGGTACTGTCAATGTTTAAGCATTCTTGGCGTGATTTTGGAAATTGAGTTCTGCCGTAACTACATGCGGGAGGGACAACATTGGATGAATATCCACTTTTGTTTTTGCCAATGTAATCTATGTCTGTACATATAGGTAATTAATGATCCTGCATAACTTTACTGTGGAAACTGAACTTAGAGTCATACCGGATGTGTCTTTGAATTGTTCATACTGCCACAGAAGAGGGACAATTATAGTACCCTATGCAGGGTACGCACAGCTGTGACACATGTGGTATACAAATATTGTGAGCTGTGTCACTAGTAGGTCTGGTAGTGACATACATGAACGTGTAATTATAGAAATAAAAAAAAAAGATCTTCAAAAGCTTTTGACGAAAACGGAAATCTCACGCAGCGTTATCTGTAAATAGATGGAATGATGAAATTAGCCAGATCTATTTTCAGATGAAACTATGTAATATAATAAACTGTAAATTTAATTTTGGGGACACAAATGTTTCTATATGGATTATACATGGTTGTCTATTAGTAGGAAACAGCCGAACATTGACTGTAACCAGTGACCACACAGACACTGTTGAAGTTGGAATGAGGGGGCTATCCAATAACGCTTGCATAAAAAATACGATGGTCAAAGAAACACAAAGTTATAACCTACCTAAAAGAAAACAGTATTTAAATTGAAATTTTACTTCTCAGAGTCATTCCCATCTATGTAAAAACCGTACCCAATCATGTCATTTTGAATTTTATGATTCATAATCTATTTGGCCGTTCTCATTCCTCTCCTCATTCCTGTACCTCTTAGCCCCGTGGCAAGGATCGCTACTTCATCTGCTTCCCTTCTCCATCTCGAATCGTCAATAATGACGAATTGCATCTTCCTGGCTTTGGCAGAGTTTCACACGAGATTTAAGTCAAAATTTCTGATCCTTAATATAGGTCAGGATCATTATATGTACATAGGTTCTCATTGTTCTCTATCAGAAGAATGCATTATTGATATAAATGATGCATACATTTTATTTCCTTCTTCTTTACCGTATGCAGTGATGTTATTTTGCAAGTTTTGTGATGGATTTTTGGGGATGAGTCAGGTGTAAAGACATGAATATTTGACGAAGTAGCCTCCCACGTTGCCAGAGGGTATTTGGCAGATCTATCTTAACGCTTAAAAAGGAAACGAGCTACATTTCGTGCTGTTTCCTCACGTTAGTGTGAAATGATCGTGCTGACAGTTGATAGAGACAGTTCTCATTTCCAAATCGCTGTTGGCAAAACTGTTGTGCAGATGAAGTTCTCTGATGAGGCGGAGGATGACGGTGACGATGATCATGACGAGGAGAGATAATCTGCCCAGATTAATTTCCCAAAAGTAATTTTGCAAAAATTTTGCGAAAGTGAAAATAGAAATCGACAAAAATATGAAAAATTTGTTCACGACGGCGTCAAATTGTGTTCATATTTTTGCAATCCTTGTGTCGATAGTGTATGATAGCAATAGTTGTGCAAAATATGATATATTTTAAATAAGTTATCGTGTACAGTAAAATATCTGTTTTCATGAAAGAGATCTGATACTTGCATGTATACATGTGTATAGTACTTAGATATTGTGAACAATCGTTTCTGTAAGTTTGGTTTTGTTGCCAGCTTTTCCTCTCGTTCCTTGTCAAAGGCAAAAGGAATCTACGTGATGGTGATGGCATGTACCTATATGATGTCTGGCAGGATCACTCAGAATATGAACTCTGCATGAACTGACATGTTTATACTCCTTATTAAGTACAAGAACCCTATTGTTTTATGTGTAGGTCAAAGGCTATTTGACATCAACAGAGGTCAAAGTCTGAATACCATGTAAGCAAACTCATGTCAATAGTAGTAACACTTGGATGAACTGTATACTTTATGAACAAATATGAAGTACAAAAGAACCATGTGTACATTATGTAAATAAAATGACTGATTCCATATGAATATGTTCACATTCACAAGGTACCATTAATTAAGTCTTACTTAAATTCTACTTGTACCTGTCTACATTCTACATATCTTCATATCTGTAGATACATTCCACATATCTGCACTCTAATCTACACATAACACATAGCCCACAAAAGTTGGTAACATATTAGTGTTGAAACCCCAATTAACCTACTTTAAAAATTTAATTGAGGGATTTGCTTGCCTATTTATATTGAATTACCTCATAATTTAAAAATAAGGATATTTAGCTATTTACCTCTTTAACTTGTGAGAATATTGCCAAGTTTCTTTATCAGTATCACATTCCATGTTACTTTTATACAGTTGGAAATCTTGAAATTTGGCTTTTTTGCTCTGCCATTACATTTCAACTGTTATATCATGCAAATTATGGAGATGGCCTGGAACAATACACTTTTATTATTTGAGACAAAAACTACTAATAAAAGCAAAATTTGATTGTAGAGCATTATAAGAGATAAATTTTGAGATAAGTTGAAATTACAACATGAAAGTGACATCAAAGCAATAAATTTATTAAAGCCATAATGTTGTCGAAGAGAGTAAGTTAGTTTTTAAATATATATCTCTTTTTTTTGGAGTCACTGAGTTATGTTTGAATAGCTCCTTTATGTTTATTAATATATCAAGATTACAAACTTGTGTGTTCAACTTTTCGATAACATCAACTTGTTAAATGTGTTCACAAAAACATTATATATATAAAATCCATCTCATGAATGTAAAATTACAAAGGCAATGAAAGTAGGTGAGGTTAAAGCAGAATGATTCTATTAAAAGTGGGTACAGTCAGTAGGCGGCTATAACAAAAGGTTACCAGTATGCTGGATTTGCTTAGTCTGTAGTAGTGAAGTTGTACCGGGGAGACAGGTTAATGCTGTATAGATATGTATAGTAAGTTTATATCAGGTCCTAAACCAGTGAGTGTGATAGTTTCTTGAATGCATTCCCCTGAAATGTTGATCTGGATAAAGCTACTGTATTGTAATGTAGAGCTCTACAAACTTTGTTGATGCTTTGGCATTTGTGTGCTTGTCATTCTTGCAACTTTAAGACAAAATCATTTGGTAGTCTGCATGTGAAAAAATAGAACTTGTTAGTATCAAATAAGGACAAGTTTACTTTCCTACTCACCTACCTGTCCCCACACAACTACTGCACACTTGTATCACTATAGACATGAGCAATTTGGTAACCTATTTAACACTGATTTCTCTACACTGACCCGTCACTTCCTATCTACTATCTACCCCTCCCCCCCCCCCACGCATCCTACCAATTAAAGTGTCTTTATATGTATTTAGTATTCAATTGTCCTCTGGTCATTGTTGTGAAGAGACAGGTCAGCTGGGTCATTCATAAAGAATCAAATTTGGGGAATTCTAGTGACCTAGCAGAGTACTTCTCTTTAGCCTCCTGTTTTTTTTTGTCATGTGGTTTTTACTTTCTATTCACACTTAGACTCAGGTTGTGGGTGCATGTTGTGCAGTATAGTTTTGTACAGACAGGTAAGTAAATCTCTTGTAAATATCTAAATTTGGATTTGCAAACCATGTACTTGTTATTGGGTGGGGTTCCTATTAAACTGTGAAACTATTTTTTGCATTCTGAATAAAGAAAAGAATAGAAGATTGTAAAATACAAAGAGAGAAAGTAGAGAGAGAGGGAGAGAGAAAAAAAATCCTGATTAATAATATCAAGGTAGCATGTATTAGTGCAGTGTTTACATACTTGGTGAAAGTCACTTTTCGAGTGATAGATTTCACAGTTACCGTTGGTACACCCTAAGTTTTTCCAAAGCCTCAGCTTTTATATCAAGTGGAGTAATTAATTTAATATGAAGGGTCAAATTGTATGTACAGCAGTCTTTCAATGGTCAAACTGTACTAATTAATTAAAATGACCACATCTCAAATATTTGAACAGGTGATGTCAGATATGACAGTACACCTCTCTCATAAAATGCAGCTTTGTTACAGTATTTTCTCCAGTAGTAAAAAGGATGCTTTATTTGATTTTCATTATGTCCTTAGAATGGTAAATGAGCTTTTTGTCCCCAGAAAATTGAAAGGAAAGTTAAGAAACGGTGAAATTTTAATAATTACAACAAAGAAAAGGAAAGAATAGGTACAAAGGGAACTACTGGACAAAAAGTAGTTTTTGGTCAAGATCTACCAAGCAAGGGAGTGAGTGATGTAAAATTATATTTGGTAGGCTATCATATAAGGTTTGGACAAGATGAGAGTGCAAAAGAGCCTTTCTAAAGGTACAAACTGCCAAATGTTAGCTGTGTCTTCTTATTAAATATATCTGAATTGAGTTAAAAATAGTGAATATTCATAATTTAGTTTTTGAAATTTGCATATGAAACAATTTGGATATATACGAAAGCTTTCTTATCAATATCTGAAAATTACTTACTTATATGTGGGGTGTATTTACAAATTGTTGAATAGTATTAGTAGGTTGTTTTGTATTTACCATTTTCTATTGTGTACAGTTTGGTCAGATAAACTATCTTCTGATATTTGAAATAGCTCTGTCTTCTGACAGATTTTGAAAAAGCAAACCAGAAAAGAAAAAAAACATTTAGTCTTTAACATAGACAAATAAGTTTTCAGTAACTTTGAAAGCTTAATTTCTATATGAAATAGTTTTATCATAAACTTTGTTAGGATGGGATGGGGCCTATTTGGATTCTAAATTTTAACATAACCAAATATGTAAGATTTTGTCTATAATACATTTTGGTTCCAATATTTCAAAATATTACTTATAATCTCCCTCCTGTTTCAGTTACAGTGTGGCAAATAGTATATGTTGTGTACAGATACAAACTTAAAAAACACAAATAATGCTGGGCGGATATTGTCAAGAGGAGAAATTACATGAAAATGTACAAAATAATCATTATTATTTCATTAGAACTTAAGTCTATGTTACCTGTTCACATGAATGAATCCTATAGCAAACACAATATAACTTGCATGCATTTATGCCATTATTCATATATTGTAACATGGATCCAAAATTTCATCTCTCAATTGCTATTTTGCATAACAAGTAGAAAATTTGAAATTGAAAGTAGCCATGTCAAGTATCATAAACTAGTTGATGGAATGTAGCAACGATATATCGTATATATCTTTGTGACTCTGTGGGTTAATTTTCATAGGAGTTTGTTAAACCCGATAGTTTGCATTTACCCTGGAGAAATGCTGTAACACTGTGTGCATCAGTGAACACTGGTCATGATGGATTTTGAATTGGGAAAGACTGCAGCAAGAACCATGCCAGAGAGTTTCTATTACTTGATATGACTTTGAGCTCTGCTAATTCATCGTAAGATTCCTACAGCCATTTGGATGACAATTTTTGTTGGTATTCTTTGGGTAAACATGACACACACCCCTACTGGCTGCAAAAGTCATTAGCTATATTAAAATTATAGGATGATTTGAGCAGGCAAGACTTTTTGACTACAGTTTTGGCCTTAAAGCGATTTGCCATGTCCACAAATGCATCGTCCCACATCACGTAAATGAACATGAGCACAAATGGAAACTATACTTTATTAATGCCTGGATATATCACATCGTATTTCAATAATCTTGATAATGTTTGCATGTGACCATGTTTCCAACATCATGATGACTTCTGTCAGGAATGTCAACAGCTTATATATTAAGCCTAGGCTGACATCATTTTCACAGCAGATCTAACACTACCTAATTTACCCTATCTACAAAGTAGAATTGAGAGAGCATACATGTATTATCTTCATTAGATGGTATTAAGTGATAATTGCACTTTTGGGAGTAAGAGTTGCTTTACTATTGGATACACACTAAAAAATTGTTTAGCAATATTTTTAGAAACCTTAGGCAAAAATTTGCACAGTTGCAACAAATGCCTTCTTGACAATTAGAAAACAAACACACACATTTCTAACCAATGCTCAATACCAGGCGATAGCAATTACTTTTTGATTGCATAATTTAAATTCTTTCTAAATGTTCACCCAAGATTAGATGGATGCATTTGCACAGAATGTTAAGAAAAGGTGAAAAAAACATGCTTAACTCTTTAAGGGTAGTCTATGAAGCATTACACCATAGTGACTGGATTGTATCTTAACAAAAAAGTTGGAGAAAAAAAAAAGATAAACAAACCACTTGTCTAGTGCAAGAAGCCTACTCAGGTGAATGTATAAGAGGAAAGGCCCTACCATGATAACATGGTCTTCTTCAAATTTATGTAAAAGAAAAGTGAAAACAGATTAAGTACATGTTAAAACTACACAGATGGACAGATGACAAAATTACTGACCAACTAAATGAAGAGTGAAAGGTTTATAAAGGTTCTGTCATTTAAGTAAACTATCAAATCAGCTACTTTAAGCTTACATGATCTTGAAGGTTTACAGAATAGTAAGTTGGATCTGACTCCTGCAGTGTTCTATTGGGTAAATTTCAGAAAGACATGTAGATCATTTTACTTCCTGCAATAAGTCGCAGGATTTGTGCTTACTTTTAAAGGTCATCACGGTTGCTTTCAAACATTTCACCTGCTAGAAATTCCTGAAAACTGTTTGTGAAGTATTTCCTAGGGTTGCCCTCTACTTCATTTCTAGACACTGCACCATGTTTATATATGTAAACAGTAAGATAGATCTTAGGAAGGAAAATTTCTTTTAGATTGGCAGTTATGTTCATGGTTGATATTTCAACTTGAGTAACCATTTTGTATCTCTCTAGCATATCTCAGGGCTGTACTGATGTTGGTTTATCTGTCATCGAACTTGCCACCAAATATATTACAAAGATGAAACATGTTCGGTAATATTTTTTAAAGTTAATGTTCTCACCCTCAAAGATTTTTTATTGTAAGTGGAACATAGATTTGTCTAATGTTTCTGTGCTCAGTATATCTGAATAATATTGAAGGGTCTACATAGCCACAGGAAAGACTGAAAGGGCAATACGATTGTACTGAAATTGATGGGTCTATAATAGTGCTGATGACCTTTGAACTCACTCCAGGAGTGGCTATTCCTTACAGTGATCTGGCCCAGTTCTTGTTGTGAAGATTCAAATATTGTAATGATCTATTGGTATCAAAGGCTTTTGCTGATAATCCTGGGGTTTAAAAGGAAGTTGATTTCTTGCTGGCTCTTGTTTGTACACAGGAAATTGGTTTGTTTACTTGTGTACAGATTTTCTTCTGGTCTTCAATAGATAATTACAAGTTGGTCTTATTGTTTGACTCAAGTGGTGATCAAAAGCTTAAAGGAAGATTTTGAGGTTTCGGCCTAGGTTCGGGTTGTTGTGTCTCTAAATCACTGCTGATAATAAACTTTATAGCAACTTTTAACCAAGGAGCAGTTTGTTTACCTTACAATGGATGGTAATAGTTTATTGCTTCCCCATGTAGACACACTGCCTGGATTTATAATGAATTATTTGTTTGTTGCTATTTTAAGCTCTTGCATACAATTAGATATCAAAAGGGCGAAATGCTTCTTGGACAATTAGCACCTTCCTGATCAAAGCATACCTTTCTGTTTGTGTTTACAACCTGCTATTGCTTTACCTGAGTGCTGCTTTGAAGGCAGGATATTGGATCTAATGAAAGCTTTTTTTCAATGGGGCACAGTATAGCTATCTTTGTTTGGGAGGGGCTATGTATCCTGTATTTGGTCCAATGACAATTTTACTCCCTGGAGTATAGCAGTCCCCTCCCTGAAGAAGTAGGACCATCACCCTGTTCTATGGTAATAGCTAGTTGTGTTAGTTGGCTATATGGAAGTAACTTGTTAAATTCAACCAAATGTGCTGGAAATGCATCAGGACAATTGTTGGTTAATTGCGTTAGTGGCCACAACAGAAATTAAATAACATAAAAATAGTATTTTTATAAAATTTTCTTTTCAATTTAAAAATAATAGGACCAATAGCAGAAAGTGACTAGGAAAGATAAAATAACAATAATAATAGTTATAATTCTCATATGGCACAGAATCCACAAGAAATTGCTCTATGTGCTTTAAAGGTTATGACAAGAAAAAAAAGGTAAACAAGAAAAGAGTCATTTTATTAAACACTTTTCCAAGCAAATTTGAAGATTTAAGGCACTAATCTACCTAAGATTAACTTGAATCGGCACTTTGCTTCACTTTTGAAGAAATTAGGGCGGTGGGGAGAATGTGGAGATATGTTCATCCATCTTCTTTTCAAAGCCACACCTCCCCCCACCCCACCAACCACACAGACATAGTGGTTAAGGTACCCCGGTTTGGTTCACTTAACTCAAAATATTAACTTGAGAGAGGTAAATAAAAAGAGGTTAAAGACTTGGAAACATATTTGATATGAAACTTTTTTTTGCCATGTTACCAATTGTCCATTTCAATAGAAGGCTATCTCTGTACGACTCTCAAAACATGTCACTTGTGATGCCCTTCACATAGCCCAGACCACTTACGGACATTACCGAGGAATTAGGAAGCCAAATTGAATTTCTGGAAGATGCTTTCGCCTGCTTTTGATCTGTCAAAATAGAGGTAATTCTCTTCGTCCTCAAATCATATCAAAACCCCACCCATGTTGCCTGCAACTCTATCCGAGCTCTCGGAAACTGGTTCGTCTCCTCACCGACTCCCATCATCCTCTCAACATTCATTTCCAAATTTTCATCTCCGTGGCGGGTAGATGTGAAGTGTTACATGCCTACCATCGTCAAGACACGTTGTTTCACCCGAGGGCAAAAATAGCATTATTTCTCCAGAGAGGAGGAAAACTGCTGTGGCAACCTGCTTTCTCCGATGATAAGACCCTGTCTTTTCTTGCCAGAGGGTCTTTGCATTTCATTCCATATTGCTATTTATTTCTCAGAGGACATCCCGGCATCAGCCAAGAGTAAGAAGAAAAAAAGGGAAAAAGTGTGGAAAAAATTGGAAAAACAAAATTGTAGAGAAAAGGAATTAGACAGCAGCAAACTGGCGCTACATTTGATAATATTTACAGTAGTCTCAGCTCTGACTGTGTTTAACTTCTACATGTATCTTCATACGACTGCTTTAAAACTGCTTGTGCGTGTTTAAATTGTTCATAGCAGAAGGAATATTCTCCCAGTGATGGATCATTTTGTTATACTTACGGATCAGTATTATTAGTGCCAGGATTTTGGGACACAGTTTGTGTACCCCTACTGTACTGGACATGCTCCAATTATTGTGGAAAACTTTTGTTTGCTTTACTGTTGAGCATAGGTCCGCCTCCTCTTACTTAAAGTGTGTGTTAGGTCTGGAAGAAGATTCGAAGATTCACGCCTTGCCTGTCAGATCGATGGGAATTTCTCAGAAAAGTTTGGACATCAGCAAGTTCTTCTATTTTGTACAGATTGTTGTTTAGTGGCTATAGTTAGATCAAGTACTATTTATGTACCAGCAGTAGTAGTCATGTGTTATGCCCAATTAAAGTGTTCAACCATGATTTCATCAATTAGGTTTGTCCTGATGTTCATTCTTAAGTAGCTAAATAGCCATGTATGCAGATTTTAACCTTATATTCATTTATAGGTGCTAGATAATTCAGTGTGATCATTTAAACCTGATATTGAATGTGATCATTCTGAAATTTAGTAAACTTGAAGGTTGGGTGATTTGTTGGAGACCAAATTTCTTAAGGATGCAGGTTTTCGGTTAACACCAGGAAAAGTTTGCCTGTTACTATAATATTCACTGTACTAAGGGTACCGATTTCAATTTATGATTTCAAATTTGAAAAATTATGTGAATGAATTCCCTATCTTGGTTTACTTTGCCTTCTCTCCTATTTGTCTGCTCAAGACAGTTTCACTGTACCGTGTCTGTACTGAGCTGATTAACTTTTTAGCAAAGTACACCCCCATAGCAACTGGTCATTTATAGACCCTCCTCACTCTTTGAGGGTAGAATAAAAAGGAAATTGGTTAGTGACTGGTGGTCAGGGGTACATGTCATTTTAGCAAAAGTTAGTCAAGTTCACAATGAGTGTGTCATATTTTTCTTACTTTAATACCTGTCTCCCCATAGCATTCTAATACTACACGTTCTAGATTAAGTTAATACGTTGCATTGTTGTAACATTTTACTTGTTATTGTTCTTATATATGTAAATTGCTGCCACTCCAAACCGCATTCCTATGCAATAAGTTGATATATGAGTAGTACTGGTAAATGTATCCCAATTTTCTGGGAGGGGAAATGTGGAAATAGTGGCTGCAGTTTGAAACAGACTAAAATTTGTGAATCAGATATTTTCACCACTAGTATCTTATTTTCAGTAAGTAAAAGAATACCATTTAAGATCAACTTTTTTGCATTTTAATGTAAGTAAAAAGGATTGGAACTTAACTTGTTCACCTGTGATTCATTTAAAACAGTGCTATAACATGCAATATATAGAAATATGTCGGGAGTTTATTTCAAGTTAGAACCTTCCCAAGGCTTCCTGTCTAAACACAGCATTATGAACAACAGGAGTTCTATCCTCTAGATGTATTCTGAGTGGTTTTGATGCTTTAATCATCTATATAGAGCTCTACTGTACAGGACTGTTTAATAATAATAGATCTGTCTCTATATGACCACTGCTTGATAAGATGAATCTCCTGTCTCTAGTACATCATAGTTAGAAGCAATAACACCTGAGGTGATGAAGATGGCTGTCTTTATTCCCCTCAGAGATGGAGAGCGACTAGATTATATTGACTCAAGTGATGATGATGATGATGATGATATGTACTATAAGGTAAATAACTGACATACGTATGTGATCCATCTTAATATAGCTCTCCCTACCGGAGATGGAATGGATGACGATGGTGTTATTAAAACCGTAGGGGGATGAAGAGGATATTACTTCCATGGTTAAACATGTATCTAAGCACTTTGAAAGGTTATTCAGGACATATATACCAGGTTGAAAAATCTATAACGCTACTGTTTACTTGGGTTGTATATAACTCTCTGTGACTTTGACCGAGATATGTAATATTTACTTCGTTCCTCGCTTACCTGTCTCCCCAATTGGATACCCTTCTTAAAGTAAGAGATCTATGTGGTTACAGTCATTTCGTTGCTTCTGTGGTTAAAAGTTCTTAAACGTTTAATCTCCAGGAAATTTTGTGTCCCACAAATTTCAATGCAGTGATGAGAATGTCATCAATTGTTGAAATTTAAGAACAACATTTTACCGCCATTTGTACCTATTTTGCCTCTCTGAGAGATGTTCGACATGCATTGAAGTTAGGGAATAACTTGAGAAGGTAGAACACGTCTTACTTCCGTTCTCCTTCTCCCCTTTCCCTTCATCCTCCAAGGGAAAAAACTTTTGGAAACAGCAATGTGACATGGCCACGGTCTGTATCGGAAGGGCTATTGGTGACCCTTAAAGTCAAAGGCAATATGTAGGCGAAAGGAAAGAGTACATAATATTTACTTTAAAAGTTACAGAGAAGGGGTATTATAGAGCAGTGAAATTTTGAATGAAATCTTAAGGCAGTGAAAATCTTGTTAATTTTGGGCAAATACAGAACTTTTTGAAGGGCACATAAAGTTTAAGAACCTCGGCTGCCGTTTAATAGATCTGAATTAGTGGGATTTATTTATATCTAATTTGCATAAATTTCCTCACTTTGGTCAGTTTGGTGAATAAAACTTAGACAATAACATAAACTAGCGTTGTTGTGATCTTCATCAAAGAACTTATAAAAAGCTGCTAAAATCCCCAAAGTGTATTATTATTTTTTTTTTTAGTCCAAAATTAGTTCAGCATTCTCAAGAGGCACATTACATTCATTTCATAAAGTACACGACCTCCCAAACTGGTTCCGTTGAAACATGTGCACCACTTTACTGCAGAATATTTTCTTTTGCTGAGAAGTTTTGATGTGAATTTTTTTTTTACTTTTCCATATTAAGTCTGACTGAATGAAATTTGTATGTTTTGTTAGTTTTATTTTTCTGTCACCATTTTCGCTTCGGTTTTTGATCTCGTCCCCAATCACATGATCAAACAGATGTAGCAATTTGTCTCTCATTGCTCGGAAAAAACTCATAAAAACAGCATGGGTTCTTCGTACCTTGCTGAGAGATAGGGAAAAAGTTTGTTTGAGAAAACTTTCTTCAAGTATCTAAAAACTTTCAAGGAGTTCTCCTGCTGGTTTACTTTGACAGATTCTGAATTCGAATGTTTCCGATGAAGATCATTAAATACCAATTACATCGAACAGAACAGGACTATTCTCTCTAGACATTTGATTAAATATGATCGTTACGCACAAAGCAAGCTTAGAAATATCTTTTGTCTAGGTGGAGTTAAAGGGGCAGGGTCTATTTAAGACCCAAAAAATATACTGTGCTCTTCTCGGACCTGTCTCTGTTTGTACTAAGTGTACTTCATTGACCTCTGACCTGACTAGGAGAGAGGTAAAAGTATCTTGATTTGTAAATACCCAAACTGATATTAAAAGTTTTGGGTTTGCACTGAATTTCCTGTCTATTCTGTACGGTCAACAAACTGATCGCCTTTTAAACATCTGCACCAGTGATTCTTCACATATATTTAAATACATATGCACTGAAGTTAAATGTATCTAGGAAAAAGTTTGATATGGAACATATTTATGACTGTATCATGAAAAATTAATTCAAAAACAAAATATGACTTATTATTTCAATTTTCAAGCAAGTGTTTAATTTATCAAGCCTTTATTTTAAAGTACTTACCATTATTTTCCCTAGATGTGAGGACCTGAAAAAAAATAAATAAATAAACTGAGACAGGAAAAAAGTAGTTTGTTTACTTTCTACAGTAGCTAAATTAATTTGTTTACTTTCTAGCTAAAATTAATTTGTTTACTTTTTAGCTAAATTAAATTAATCATAGATGTTGCCCAACCTGTTGAACCTATTTAAGTGTGGGAGTCAGTTGTGTGTACCTTAGTTGAGCAAGGCTGTAAACATAGAGCCTATACTTTGTACCAAAAGAGGAATTCACTTACAAAATTGTGTTTAGATCTGAGACTTGTGAGCACATTCATGTAAAGTCAGCTACAGAACTTAATTGTAGCTGATTGTTCCTTCCATGGAGCACATTAAGGGCGATACAAATAAAACCAGGCTGGGGAGTTTTTGTGGAGGGGGGGGGGGAAGGGAAAATTTGGGAAGGGAAATGATATTATCATAAACAACATTGCAGGAAATAATTTATAGTTCTTTTTTTATGTAGTAGTTGTGAAGGTTCTGAACTATGTCTCATATAAAATACTACATCTATACTTCCTGTGTTTACCAAAAATTATTAAACATCTTTGCATGTATATACCAATTTGCCCATTGTGCATCTGGCATTTTGCTATGGGATATCAGATAAATTCTTCTCTGAATTAGCTAAATGTAATGACTTTTTATTGCTTTGTTTTAGAGAGTTTCTTTCACAATCCCGGAGGGGGGTATCTCTAGGGAATCCATTCCACCCTGATCCTTCCGTTTAAAGTTAACTTGTAATGACAACGGCACCCTCAATCAAGTTTTCCTTTCTAAGTATTGCGGCCCTTTCAACTCTTCCAACGCTTCCAGACTGCTTTAATTCCTTGCCAGTGTGCTACACTTGTGTAACTGTCAACATTTGCCAAAAATGAGTAACAGTAGAGGGGGGTGACTTAGAAGAAATCTCCATAGGAGGTTAAAATGTCTGACCTCTGGACTTGGAGAATGCTGATTGTCAACAGTTATTGTTTATGATTAAAAAGGAAAAGGAAAATATGTTTTTAGAACTTGACCCTAGGCCATGCATGCAGTGTTTTTATCCCCAAAGCATGCCCATCCAACTCCAGCATTTATTTTTATCCAGACTGAGTTTCTAGCTGAATATATAGATATACTTGCATGTCATATGCTAGTGTTAAAAGACAAGCTGAAATGGTTCATATTGCTTTTGTGTGCATCACTCATTATTAGGCATACTTGAATCCCATTAGCCAAATAGCTGGAGATGCACCTAATAGTCCCCACAAACATGTAAGTTTGTGGGTCTGAATAATGTAACACGCTTACAAGTATGTTTCATTATTAAAATCTTCCATGACAAAACCACTAAAGAGCCTTCGTTTGCTCCTCGTGAAGAAAGCAGCACAATGATGAAATATTAATCATGTGCTTGTCACAGTCTCACAAAAGCAACTGGCTGTACCTCCCGACATTTCGTGAGAAGACAAAAAAAAACATATTTCCCCTGGCATCTCTGAGTAACTCCACTTGAATTTATTTGATAAGCAATTTCATTTTTTTCTTCATGACAAATTAAAACTAAAGAAAGATATAAATAAAAAGAAATTGTCTGGATTATAATGATGATGCTACATAGCCTGTGGTCGTATCTTGTAAATTTTTTACTTACCTAGCTGACATATGAAGTTCAGATGTCTTGACAAAACAAATGACAAGGATTGCTTCTGCTGTCAGTGCCTGCCCCCCCTTTTTTTCCCTCTCAGTTAAGTGCTGCTGAGTCCCACCAAACATTACCATACAGATCATAAAAAGAAAAAAAAATCCTGCAATGCCATTTTGTTTTTGCCTTTGGTGCAGCATTTTGTTCAGTGTGTCAAATCGTAGAATGATTCAAGAACAAATGTGTATTGTGAGATCTACTCTAAAAGCTTGTATAATGTATCAGAAAGTATATCTTTTTGTAAAAAACATTAGATCTGCAGCTTGGACATCTAATATTTGGCTTTTGCCCCCCTCTCCCCCATTCCCCCTCCCCCCCCCAATTAAGGCTCCATTTTAGTTCTGAATCTCTGTTTGTGTAACGATCCTCATTGTTCTATGAACATATTGTTAGAATTACTCAGAATACATGCCATGTAGAATTTTTCATTACTGTTTGTGAATTATGTAAATTTTATAAGAAAATGAGTTTCATGTCAGGGTTATAAATGCACAAGCAGTATTGATGAATATTCAATGTCTTTTCCCCCTGTGGATTATGGATTGGTTATTTCATCCTTCCCCCCCCCCCTTTCTCCTCCCTCTTCTCTCCTTTTTCAACCTCCGCACTTGTTCTTTGTGTTTCATTCTTCTTTCTAGTATTCCACTTCCACCTTTGTCCGCTGACCTCACCCATCCAGCTTATAGCAATATGGTTTGACAATTTAGTCAAATTGAGTTCACGAAAGTGATGGAATTAATGAAAGTTTTAACTTCAGACACACATAATACTCACCAAAATAAACCTATTAGTTATAAATTGATAATACCCATTAATTGAATACTTCTCTTTCCATAGCATAAAATATTTATTAACTGAAGAATTTATTTTAATATGAAAAATGTTCTTCTTTAAAATAAGAAGAGGTGGTATTAGTAATTGAGCCACAAAGGAGCATTTTATACAAATGATCTCAATTTTAATCCCCCCCCCCCCTGTTGAAATGTAAACAGGTGGAAAAAATACATACACCAAGAAAGAAATCAGCTTTCTTTATTCTTGCCTGAAACCGCAGAGGATTAATGTTGGTACTAAACTCCTTTACTCAATAGCTTGGTCTATTACCAAACTACATTTTAAGCCTCTCTTTTTAAGTTGATACTAATAGATTTACTACTTAAATGCCTGGTAAGCGAGTACAACTTTCAATACTCCAGTTAAGACCATCATTCATAGCTCATCATTTCCCAATGATCTGCTTCAGGCCTCTAAGAGGCTGAGCTGTTTATTGATTTTGTATTGATGTGGGTATTGCTTTGAATTCATGATGTCCAATTTGTTTTCTGATATGCCCAGTGGTGGCTCTTTAAAGTAATATGAGTAGGTATAAGACTTTGTTTAATGTTGACCAAGCAAGTAGGGGTTGGGACGGGGATTAAGATGGGGGGGGGGAGGAGAGGCAATTCCAAAACAACTGTAAAGACAGGTTGTGTAGGGTTATGTCCCAATCAGAACAAATTTGTAGAGGATTTTTTTGGGCCCAATACCTCCTGGTGTTCTATAGTCACCAAACCTACACTTCTCTCCTACAGTGTAGACATTGATCTTTCTTCTAATTTTGCTGTAATCTTTTGGAAAACCAAATTTGCTGTTTGGACAACCAAAAAGTAAGACCTGGTTGTCAGAAGGACAAAAAATTGCTCTGCGAACAGTTTGTGATTACTTAGCCATAGTAACATAGTTTGTAGGAATAATTAATTTATAAATACAGAACCATTGTAACAGTTAATTTAATTAGAAAGTGGGATAATACTCAATTATCAAACCCTAACCCCCCCCCCCCTCACTCCCCTTTCCACACAAAGAAACAAAGCATTAATGGTCACAGTGCTTTATTGTTATGTTCTATCGAATTGCCAATATATTAGTATGAAAGCGTGGTGGTTGGTGGCAAGTTTTGATCAGGGGCAAAGAGAGAAAAACAAAAACCTTTTAAGATCGATTTGCAATGACCGTTTTATGATCTGAGTATAATTAAGATGATATAGTGCCACCCATTTATACCTGGACAAATTAACCTAGATAAGCGTAAGGATACTTAGAAGTACCTGCTTCCCTCAGCGATCTTAACCTTGTAATCTAACAATGTTTATCATTTCTAGCAATCATCTCACTTGATCTTCTTCTCTGAGCAGAGAAAATCCACCATCTGTAAGAGTTCTTGTACATGTGACTGATCGGTGACAAGAGGTTGTTGTAGACCTGTGACTTGGGCTGAATAAATTCTCCAGGGAAACGATAAATAGCTTTAAATTGGTCAGTTGTTATTTTGTCCATATGTGGTACAGTATGATTCATCCCTTTCACAGTCCCCGAAACTAAATTGCTCAAGGGCAGGCAGTCCCTCTCCAGTATTGATTCTGGAAGTCACAAGTTCGATAGCCAGTAAAGTGGCAGTCTATTGTGAATCCTTAACAAACAGACCTCTTAACTCTCTTGTTGGAGTCTGATCAGTTATTTTCTCTGATGGCCTGTAACAAAGGACTGGTAATGTTTGTAACATGTTTTGGTAAAGTGTGGATGACAGTTAGGTGATATAGCTTACTGGCAATGACAGAGGAACTTTATAGGGGTTACCAAACAAAAGATCCAACTAGAATTACCCTCTTCCTGTGTGATAATATTACCCTTTTGAATATTCAACAAATGCTCCTCTCTCTATCTTGCGTTCCCCCACAAACTTTAGTTCACATGGAGTAGCAGTTTAATCTTGGAAGCTGCAAGCCTGGAGTAATCAAAGAACCGTTTAGTTTGCTCAGTGAGAGAGTACCTTCCATGCGTACAGCAGGAGAGTGTGTGTGTTTTGCTGGATAGCTGCACAGTAGCTGTTGTTTAATATAAATATTATCATCGTCAATGGGGAAGGTATCTTCACCAGAGGATATAACTTATTCAAAGTTTGGGAATTGTTAAATTGTTGATTTTTCTTTGGAGTTATTGAGTGATATACTGCTGTGAGGATTCAACCAGGTAGTTCTTCTTTTACCTATCTAGTTGAGTCTGGAATTTGAAACTGTTTGTAATATTTTACGTTTCTGGGATATATACGTTTGTGTCTGTGGATAGTTTTACTGGAGTATGCAGGTGATTATTGTCTGCAGTTTATTTGTAAACAACGAAGGAGGATTATTTGTTTCATCTACTCATTAGTAAATTCTGGAACCATTTGCTAAATACTTGTCATCTTGGGAAAATTTGTTACATTTTTTTCTTTTTGATTTATTTCCTGTGTGTTTGTTTGCTTGCTGATGGGGGAGGGGGGGGGGGTGTATCATTGGGATAGGGAGTTCGCAGATTTGTATGAGATTTATATTTTTTGCAGTCAAAAGATTACATGGTTCATGGTCAGATATCAGTGTAATGTTATATCATGGTTGAGTTACAGGATATTAAGGCACATTTAAGACTTTGAGCTGGTATTTTTTTTAATTCATTGTGTTAATTAAGTTAATTCCTCAAATGGCTATCTATATCAAACTTAGACAATACATGTACCTACATGTACGTACCCAAAGTCTATACATTTGGTGAAATTTGATGAAACTCTGGTCAATTTCTGTTGAAATGTATCTTTTTCAAGGTTTGGTACTTGTACGTAGTACGACGTACTACCTTGTAATGTTGTCTATACTTAAATGTGTGGAATACATCTGAAAGTCTACAACGAGTTACAAACACTGATCATATATTGTGTCTGCACAAATATGACAACAACAACACAACAAAAACAGTGTCATAGGGTTTTCATCGAAACCACAATGCATTTTTGCATTCTGGTTGAAAGAATAAAGTGGGGGATGTTTCTTTAAATTCTTTAGACATTTGCACACACAGACAAGACAGTGGCGGAGCTAGGGGTATTGGTCAAGGGGGGCGATAATGGTCTGTAGGGGCGCTTCCGACACTATCTAGCGGAGCGCCACCACGAGTTGGCGCGGAGCGTACCAAAATTTTTGAGTAAAGATACTCCCTAGATCGCCGGAAATTACCCTTTCCGGGCCTTGCTAATTTGCAGATAAAAACGAAGAATAAATAGGTGTCATCGCCCAAAAAATGTGACTATTTTAGATGAGAGCGCAATAAAAAAATCAATAATCGTGAATAAGTAAAAAGTGGTAAAAAGCTGAAAAGGGCGCCAGCAGTCCATTTGAGTCCGTCAGGGGGGGCATTCGCCCCCCCCTGACTGTATGGACGCTCCACTACTGAGACAAGAAACAGTTGAACTGATAGAAGTTATACTTAAACACCCAAAAAGGTTATGATAAAATGTTGATTTTTTGACATAGTTTTTGTATCAAATATCTTCTTTTGACATCTTTAATAAAATTGTGAAAAATACATACTTGCTAACTAGTACACTTCAAACAGGCTTGCTTTACATTAATATAATAAAATCATAATTTCCCGAAAGTGTGCCTTAATACCTATTGCACCATGTTAGGTTCCTCCTATATAAGACTAAATATAGCATATGCTAGGACTCTGCTATCGACAGTACGAGGCCTAACTGAATATTACTGTAGCTGAACATTAGTTTAGTGATTATTGATATGAGTCTGTTCACAGGATAAATGAATTAATTGGCAATAGTTTTTCCAAAGAAATTTTGTGACAGCTTAACACCTCTTTGATTGTAACTTAGAATCAATATTTCTGTTAAAAATTGTGCTCAAAATAGAACAGTGACAGTTTCATAATATGCTGTAGAATTATTTTGTGTATAAATGTGAAAATTTCCTTAATTGGACAGTGCTTGAGGATTCATCAACAGAAGGACCTGTAACATTGTCATTATATTTGATTGTTTAAATATCTCAGCAGCAAGTTAAGAATTTCAGGATCTTAGGGCTTGACAAAATGTCACTATTTTGCTTCCAAACTCTATCCTGCTAAATTATATTAAATTCTTTTTCAAATAGTACTTGTTAGAGTTCCAATTTTTTTTTTTTTTTAACAAAGATGCTTTAAAAATCCTAGTCTGTTTAAGCCCCCACCCCCCCCCCCACAACTCATCCCACCCTGCGATTATTTTTGAAAGAGGCACAGGACCTACATGTTGAAAAGAGGGAATATAGCCCCAGTCAGAGAGACTTCCCTCCTAGGAAAATTGTGTAAAACACATGTACATGTTAATCCTGTTGATGTAAATTTGTAAATGTTGAGTGATTTGCATATATTTAACTATCCAGTTTTGATGATTTCTGTGTCATTGCTTGTAAAAGTATGCTTTGATGGAATCAAAGCTATTGGT
>JAIPMN010001429.1:0-17395 GCA_020650975.1 Apostichopus californicus | reverse complement strand
GGATTTGATGGAATCAAAGCTATTGGTACATAATCAAGATCCCCCCCCCCCCTACCACACCTGAGTACAATACCACTGTGTATTTAAAATATTTCTATTTATGGGAGGTTTTGGATTAAATCTAAAAAAGTTCAATTGCCAAGGCTTTCTGTATCTTCTTCAAATTGAAACAACTTTTTAAAAGTGAATATTCTAAAAATGCCATTTGACACTGCAATGTTACAGGGAATGAAAAGGTATTGTAAATTTATCAGTGCTTTTGAGAGGCAAACCTTGTCCTAAATAGTAAATACCTTAGTAAACCTGTAGAGTTTGACAGTAAGGTACCAATTTTTAATTAATAGAACCAAAAATAATGCAGAGACATTTGAGAAAAGTTTAATTGCTTTAACTGAGAACTGCTGACACCAAATAACTTTGTGTACTATTAAAGAGTATGAATGATGGTCCAATCAGGACATCTATACATGCACACAGTAAACCTAGTTCTAATCTAAACATCAATAAAATTGCAATTTCACCTGCATTGTGGTGGAGTAACAAAAGTAAATAACAAGGAGAGAGAGAGAGAGAGAGGGGGGAGGTTAAGATTTTCAGGTTCGGTACCCCTAGCTACCACTCTCCTATTCCCTTGATGAAAATCTCCTCTTTGCCTTATTGTTTCTAATTGTAATAAAATACTGCCATACTAGATTTCAACTTTTCCATTGAAGTTGAAAAGTAAGCTAGTGTGTGACTCATGTATCTGTTTCCCAAAGGTCAACAACCCTGAGCTAGAAAATGAGGACAACTTGCATCCTAATTGGTATTGACTTCCCTTAATTTGCTAGTTTCATCTCCATCTGGAAGCCCATGGCTTTTAAAAGTTTACTGCAAGATTTGATTAAATCTTCAAGCTGTACTTTTGTGAAGAATATTGTGCCCTTGCTATAGCAATATGTAATCAGTTCTCATTCTTTGTCATCATACATCATCTTCTTCTTGGGCGTAAGGGGGGGGGGGGGTGGGGGAAATGTAGGTTTTATTGTTAATGTTTGCCAGTGTTAAAATTTTGGCTCACTACAGAAATTGTCAGCAAGTTACAGATAACAGTGATTGCAAGAATACTTGAAAATGTATTGTTTAGACTTAATGAAAAACTATATAATTGGTTTGCATTTTTGTTACATTGTTTGTTTGTTTATTTATTTCTTAATTGGATGGAAAAATTTAAAATAATGAAGTCCCCCCCCCAAAAAAAAATTAAAACAATGATAAAAGAACAAAGGACAGACAAAAAATAATTGGCAACAAAGTAAATATTTGTTATTAATGTTTTAATTTAATTTTTTAAACTCTATGAAAGGAAAGAATGTATCCACATCATCACAGTTACATGTACCAACAGTTTGAAAACCATGACACAAATTGGGAAAAAATGGCTACAAAAAGTGCAAACCTGTGTATTATGTATTAGTTTATATCCCTAATATCAAACAAAATCCTTGCAATTTGCCAAATCAAATGTTAATGCTGTCAAGACTTCCATAAAAATGATTTATCTCTTGAAACTTCCAGAAAGGAGAGAAAATATTTTTATGTTTGTTCTCCCTTGTACATTTTCTCATAGAGTAAACTGAAAAAACCCCAACCAACTGATGAATGTGTGGCTGTTAATGGTGTTATTGTACGACTAATTGTGTTTTGTGACGATCCTAGGGGCTATGAATATCTTGTGATGCGATTCGTCAGATAAAAAAGGAAAAGAACCCGCAAAAACAAAACAGCCAGAAAACCCGACAGAATTGTCAAGCTTAATCAAGCAAAATGAAATTCTAGCTTCACTCCCTTCAAGCGGCCAATAAACATGTAAATCATAATATAAATGAAGCGTCGTAATTAAACCGATCTTTCTCTATTTGTAGGAGTAACCGGATTCGTCGTGTCAGTTTACTTATTGCTTAAAAAACTTTGGCCATTTTTTGTCGCAGGGATACGGATCCTTGGTTTGCCTGAGCGAGAAACCAAGGAACGGTTGGTTAGTTGTTAGGTGTTCTAACGAGAAAATTATCATGGCTCCGATAATTAACGTTCTGGTCTCGCTTGATTATACTGGAGATTTTTTCCCCCTTTTCCTTTCATTTAGAGGTTATTGACAGGATTTCACAACCGTCTGTTGTTTTTGGTCGTTATTTTGTAAAGTCCTGTAATCTGCATTGAGCTGTGTTTGTTGAATTAAGTTTTATTTAGTCAAGATCTTTATCTCCATCTCCTTTAAATTTGTTTTCATATCAAGTCTGAGATATGTGTGAGTATAAATAATGTAGTATTATCTAGCCGAGTGAAAACAAAATTGATAAGATTCGGAGAGGTTTGCGAAGGTTACAGAATTATTTGCATTTATATTAGCCACAAGTATGCCAATAAAGTTGATGTACTGTATGATGATCAGTGGTGTCGCCAGACATTTCAATCTTGGGGAGGCACTGGGGGGGCACATCACTTAATAAGGGGGACAATGTTTGTTTGTGAATGCCGTCCTGGGAGAGAGGTCTATGGGGAGGTGGTGTCCCCCTCCCCTTTGAGAAAGTTTTGATTAATTAAAGGTCCTTAGATGCAATCTGGTGCTATATTTTGCAACTTGAATTAACTTTATGTTCAAGAATTTTCGTGCTTAGTCTGACCGATATTAATGTTTTAATTGAGGCAGATCAAGTTTTTGTTTGAGTATTTTTTTTGAAAACTACAAGTCGCACCTGGGGGTGCACAATTTTTTCTGGGAGGGCACGTGCCCCCCAAGCCACTCCCTGGCGACGCCACTGATGATGATGATATGCTTGGTGGATTAAATTTTTCCATCGGTGGGATAAAACGTACAGGAGGGTGATATGCCTTCAACTGCATCTGAATCTGTTATATTTGGTAACTTTGGTTAACACTGGTATGAAGTCGTCTTGTTGACAAAATGTCTAGAATCGAATTAAAGAGGTGATTAACTTTGTGAATTGTGAACAAAGCGGGTGTTTGGTGGGTTAATGCCTTCAAGGGACATGAAAGTACAGTAACCTTAAATGGACATAACACAGGGATATATTCACTTTTCAGTAAACCCTGCCACCTCTTGTTGCCTTCGGTGGTATACACTATTGTGACATCTTTAATAAAGGTACAGTATGTGACTAATTGCAGTCTGATAAAATTACAGCAACGTGTGAGAACATTGCTAGCAGGATGGAGAAAAAGGGCTGTATTGAGGGAAGGTAGTACTGTTGTGTGTGAAGAGGATAATCCAGTTAGGGCTACTGTGCAGCAGACAAAAGGCTGGGCATAAATTAATACATAATTAATTAGTCCTTTTGTACTTGATACAAGTATGCTTTTACAACGGTGCTTTAACACTAGATCTGGATCAGATCCCCTAATTTTATCGACGATCATCTCTCCATCAGGTAAACTTATGCATTGATCCGGATGCATTTACACTGGAGTGGTACTCTGATCCAGCCCCGCTATTCACCGGATGTTGGTAAAAAAATCGTATTGGAAATGGGGGTGTAACCGTGGTTGTTTGAAGCCAAGCCCACCCCCCCCCCCAGTAATTTATCGGTGTCTGGGAGAGACCTTCCCAGGTCTTAGTGCAAAGTTGTGTTATCAACTACTTTTGCAATTGAAAAAGGATGGGAACACCACCCCCTCCGCTTCCTCCTCCAAGGCCACACCAGATTGTTGACAATTCATAATCATGGACGTTAAATATGAATGTCAGAGACTGACTTCGTTCAGCTTGCGGCTTTGATAAGCCAAGGAGGCTTCTTTGCAAGCTCCTGCTTGCAGGAGGATCTAAATACATACATACATTCACACTTTCATGGCCAGTAACGTTATGGATTAAGGTTCAATACTTAGCGTATGAAATGGTAATGTGTCCTTGAGGCTTGGTTTATGGTAATAGAAGTACCATTAACCCCACTGATAATTGAAATATCTATACACTTCAATTCACAGACAGCTTTCGTCTGTTCAAAGCTCCAGTTATAATTTTTCGGTTCTGAAACGATGTTTTATTCGAAATGGATGGAAACGTGCAAATATTATTGAATCAAGAATCCTTGAATCTTGCCATTCATGATTGCTTTTTCTTGGATTTCTTCATCTGCCTAGAAATGCAGGATGGACCTCGTTAAGTGAAACTAGTATCGTTAGTATTGTTTTTCTCGTTTAATATTTCTTAACGGGCTGCTTTCAATCAGTTCAGATTGTGCTTTTGAAAACTCCATCCTTGTACACAGGAAATAACTGCAATCATCGGTCAATATTTCAGGAGTTATTTTCAGCTGCCTTTGAGTTTGAATTGATTGCCATAGTTCAAAAAGTAGAATAGTATATATAGATACATAAATATAATGCGGTGAAAGGAGGAGGACTGGAGAAGCATCCCCCACCTCCCCCTCCACCAAGGTAACAAAACGTAGTAAAAACAAAACAAGCATAAAGAGGAAGGGGTGTGGGGGGGTTGAGGAAAATAGTATTTACCAACTCTTAAACTATAGTGATAATAGTTGTAAAGGTAATGAGATTTGCACAATAGTAAAGACGAGTTTTAACTTGAATTTCTCATGATATGTTGCATACTTGACAATAACCAGTGGCTGTGATTGGTGATAATATGCTGAGGTCCTATGCATATTCATATATTTGAAACTGAAAATAAATATATATAGCTTTGTTAGTCTCTAAGGTAGCACATGGCCATTACTCACATGGCCAGGTTGAATCAGTTTTAGTTGTCCCCTGGTACCACACACTGCTTCTGATCAGAAAATATAAAGCTGATGACATTTGAGAGCTATAAAATTCACATGGGAGCTGTTATCAATAAAAAATTTGTTATTTCTTAGTAGACCTGTTATAAAATAGCAGTGGACCGACAGTTGGTCATTGACCCCTAGCTGCCACCATCATTCTCTTTCCCAGAGAGATGTTTCTCCGGGTTTTCCACCATTTACCTTACTCGTCTCTTACATGTCCCCTATGTACCCTCATATCTACCTAGCACATATATGGCAATTGGTAGCGTTTTGCACGGCGGTGCCTTCCTTGACCTCTTCAAGCCGTTGGCCTCTTCCCTCGGAATCTACCATTCTGAAGCTTCTTATGCCCTTTTAGTTAGCTCATTTCTATATACAGTACTCTTAACCTACTTGGTTACTGTATAGCTCAAACAGGCATTCAAACTTGGTTGATTTAATCTGTATTGATTTTTAAGCAAGCTGAGTAGATTTAGATACAATTGTGGATCAAATCACGGATGTTAGATCAAGAAATTTAAAAACGATCTGTTAACAAGTTCTAGCATTTTTCAGCTGATAAGAAATGTTTTCCCTTTTCAGTACTAGTTTTAAATTTATGCTAGAATCTGCCACTACCATTCAGTAATGTGAGTCCTGCTACTACCTGTAGGTAAAGTTGTAATAATGTGGTAAATCCATCTCACCATCATCTGTATATCAATGCCATCATTTCTTGTCACTCCGAGTTCATGCAGTTATGTTTAATGTGCCAGTCTATCACCAGACTCACCACCACACAGTGAAAAAAAATCATTACCAGGCAAAGTATTAGGGGCCAAAACTATAGCAATGATTTTTTGTGTCAACTTTTGTTTTTTTCCCCATCAACAAAGGAAAATCTCAGTATCAATAAAAATCTTTAATATCCAATAAAATGTGACACATTTTGTTTTCTGATATATGTACATGTGATAGACTGTGAGTTTTTCCTCTGTCCAATTGATACAAATGGAGCATATTTTCACACTTGAGGTACCTACTGTAATATGGGTGGTAAATTTGACACCAGCGACTATCAGGTTGTGCCTGGGTATCGTTTTGATTATCGTCTGTGGACAGTGCAAACACGAGTCAGTTGTGCCAATAGCCATTCTGTGCAACAGACTCGTTTGTCCTAGGACAAGTAGGCAGTAGCACTGCTCTGTGAAAATTGTGCCAATATTTGGTGAAGCCTGACTGTAAAATTACTATCTTAAGGCCATTTTAGAGGGAGTTTTCTTGTGTTTTCGTGCACGTTTATTTTGTTTTATCCAAGATAAAGGTCTGCTTTGATACTGGGTACATGACAAAGCTTTGGAATGCCTTTTTTTGCCCCCTCTGGATAAAGTTTTGACCCAGATGTGAATTTCAGTTTGTTGGTACAAGTGCGATTTTTGCATTCTTTTGCTAAATTACGAATACCCTCAGGATCGAGAGGGGTGGGTGTGTGTGTCCTAATTTTTTTGCTGTTTGATTCAAAACTTTACTTATTTTCCAGGTGGTGTGTTTTGTGATGATATGAACAAGAATAAACTCTGTATACAAACCTTACGGTGGTTGATTGAAGAGTTAACAAACTCACAGAATTTCAGAAATGTGACATTTTTGGTTGGAGCCTTAAATCTCATACAACAAGATAAATAGTTGTTAATGGAAACAGGACTGGACTCACAGACTTGTGAATGATTTGGCTGGTTTTAGAATTATTTTGTGTCCAGATTTGACGAGTATTTGAAACATTTTCCGATCCGAGCCTTGGCATGTTTTGCATCACTGTTTTGACTTTGAAAACGGCCAAACTTTTATTTAATTCTGTGTCATGTGGATATTGTAGAATATGTTTCCAGCCGCTTTTGCATATTTGCCCACGTGGAGTGACTTTTCCCAATGGAGTAATGTTTGCTTAAATGTCATGCTCAAGTTTGTTGTAAGAAGACCTCCAAAGAAACCAGGTAGAGTTATTTTCTTCTCATCAAAAATTATTTTATATTTTAAATTTATATTTATTGGCATGATTTTAAAACCCTTTTTCTTTCAGAAGTGAATTGCTCAGGAGTCGCTCAGGAAATTTATGCTGACATCCTGCTCCATTATATAGTTTATCATTACAAAAATATTATATACTGTAGTATTGTACATACTACTCATGACTGCATCGATTTATCTTGATTTCGGTATTAAATTGTTTGACAACTAAGTTGGTTCCATGATAAAAAAAGAATTAATTATTCCATTTCTAGTTTCTATTCAAAGAAAGTTAAGTGGAAACATCAGCATATCAACTTGTGTCTGGGAGGTGAAAGTTTTAATATGCAAATGAAATCGTTAGTTATTCACTAATTACCATATCATCTGATTAACCATGTAGGTTTATGTCTTAGTTTGATTAATTGTGTGATCTTATCTTCACTAGTTTAATGTGGTAAATACTAAATTCGGTAAAATTGCTGAAAATGACAAAAAATGGAAAAGGTGCATTAACTGAATACTCTACATGAAATGTAGACACTAATTTTGCAGTACTTACTGTTTTAACATGCAGTACAAAATGAATTGAATATTCATGAATTTTAATATTACAGGGAGGTGAATGGTTAAAGTCAAGTCAAGGCGCAACACAAAAACATTCTGCAGAGGATTGTTGGCAAAGAAAAGAGAAGCAGAATTGCCAAGACTTTGCACAGGAGTGATTTATAGCTATCTGAAAGATTACTCAATGATAGAATTTCTATTTTAAAGTAAACAACAAATTACTCTTAACAATTGGTTCTCCAAGTTGTTTGTCACCCTTCAATTCTGACATCTCCCTCCCAATTCTCCTCTCCCCCCCCCCCCCATCCCCTTCCTCCTCCTTGTGCTTGAGGTAAAGTGAAATAATTTAGACTAAACAATAGTTTTTAATAATCCATCTAGTACACATGGCTGCTGCAGGAGCAGTATTTCTTTCAATAATGACATCAACAGCTTAGTTTGCCAACTTGAGGGCGCTAGCTAGGAAATTTAAGCAGTGAATAATTGGCTGATATATGATAGAAATTCATAAAAGGCACATTTTGCAATATTCAGGAACACTTTATATGAAATTATATTGAGTGTGTGTTGTGGCCACTTAATATTTCAGCCCTTTTGTGGGTGCATGTAGATGTATGAAAACTGTTGTAGTTTTGTGTTTCAATCTGGGAATGGTATTTACTGCCCCGTGACCAGAAAGGTACAGGCAGTGACAGCTATATTTAAATGGAGTTTGTTACTGTAGCAAATGAATGTCTGAAAAAACTTCACATGGAGGGGGGGGGGGGAGGAGAGGTTTTGAGAAACGGAGGGTGGAGCTATGAGGAAGGGAGATGGGGAGTGCACAAACTTGCATGTTGTCAATTTACTTGAAGTATTAGAAGAGATGCCGATCAAGTCATGAAGGCGATCAGATTGTTTTCTTTCTCTTTGCCCTAAACATGTTCTGAAATTGCATATACATATAACCAAAAAAGAACATTGTTACACAAAGTATAATATGGCAAAAAGTTGAGAGTAATTCAAAATTAAAGTCATTAGGCAGTTTCGATTTATAATGTTATCCTCTTCCGTCTTTCAGAGTCCTTGAAGATCGGTAGTCTTCAGATTCATAACGAAAATGGTGGACCGTCGACTTCGAAGGCATCGACCCCATCGGCGGGCAGTGTTTTCACCACTGATTCGACCGTTAAGAGCTCCACTCCCACCACATCGTCCGGCAACCTCTCCTCTCGCGCATCTACGTCTTCGTCTCCAGTTCCTCCCACCAGTAACAACAATCACCAGGAGATCCCACCGCCTAAAGTAGTCTTCCGAAATCCTCGGCAGTCTTCCAAACATTCCAGATTTGATCTGCTCTCTGATCATGTGATCACCCGTGTCTTCTCATTCTTGCCCACCAAGTCCCTCTGCCTCTGCTCGGCAGTCTGCCGCAGATGGCACCGTCTGGTCTACCAGCCCAGCCTCTGGACCTCCATAAACTTATCGGGGCGGTTCATCAATGTGGACAGGGCCCTAGAGGTCCTCATGCACAGGCTCTGTCAGGAGACGCCGTACGTCTGTCTGATGGTGCAACGGGTCACCCTGAATGCCTGCGAGAGGCTGACCGATCTGGGCCTGATGGTGATCGCAGCAAAGTGTCCAGAGCTGACCCACCTGGAGCTTAGAGGCTGCAGTATGGTGACCAACGAAGCAATATTTAAAGTGGTCTCTCAGTGCTCCAGCTTGGATCACTTAGATGTGTCAGGTAAGATCTCACTCCCATTCCCTCGCTAAACCTGACAGAAGAGAGGATATTAGCAATGACTAGGTCAACATGGGAGGTGAGGGGGGAGGGAGGGAGGGTGGGGAAGAGGGGAATTTCACAAAGTTTGCTTGGGCTAATGGTGGAAGAAGGGCAATTCTGTTACAAAACTTAATGACCAAGTGAGTGAATTTTGAAGTTGGACCACTTGCAACTACAGTAGTTCAGTGGAAAAAATCATATAAAGTTTGTTAAACATGCCTTTTAGGTTCCACAATGCATTCCCACTGTTTTTAATCCACATATTTATCGTCTGATATTTGTCTTTGTTTGAGCTATCAGTGAACAATCAAAATGGGTTTAAATGATAGAAGTCTCTGTTTCAATATTTACTGAATCATTTAAACCTGAAATCCCCAAACAGCACCCTGACCTAACCTGTCACTGATGTAAATCAGGTTTTGTTTTCGGTCAGGTTCTTAAGTATTTAATCAAATTTTGTTTTCAATTTGAAATAAAACTCTGGGAAAATTTGTGATTTTTTCTTCAAATTTTGGTTTTTAACTGTTGCCCCACTCTGCACTGATGAGAAACACATCTCATCTTGACACCAGCTGAGTGATTACAGCAAGCTTCACATTTAGTTGTATGATCTGCTAATCACAAATACAAATATTTAGTCATGAGTGTGGCATCTGACAGCTGACCATTAAGTATGATCAGGTTTTAGTGCCTCAAAGGGAAGGGTCTCATCTTAGCCCGCTGAGTCGACTCAACTGTCCACTTTACTGTCCACTTTCTATTCAAATCTGCCCCAATACGGTGAGCCATGCAGACCAATATGCTTTTAGCTATAACTGCTAGATCAAGATGGCTTGTATCCCTCCAGAAGATAATCTAGAATCTCAACGGGGGGTTGGCATCCAACTTCCACTGTGATAACCACTATTTTAGTCCCACTACTGGAAAACTTCATAGGTTCTACCCAGGGCATATCTAGAGGCGAGAAAAAATTATTTAGGTAACAGGAATTCTTTGACAAAGATCTGATTACTTGTCGTCAAGTTTTGATCAGCCAAGACAGGGGTGTATCTTGTTGAAAACTGGTCTTTGAATAACTTTGTAATGATGTGGGTGTGTAAAAAAGTGCATTGATCTTACAGGTTGTAGAAAAAGCAATTTGTTTAATATGCTCTAAATATCAGTTGCCTGCACAGAAAAAAAAAATACAGTCAGTGGATGAACAAAGTTTGGTGAGGTCATCGTTGGTCGATTTGAAAAATTCCATCGAGTAATATGATCCTGTGTAGTTCACAGGATCGGTTCCACAAATGCAGTAGCTATATCACTGTAGTATGTTGTGTTTTTCTTGGATCGAGCCAGAGGCTCATGAGAAATAATGGAAATGAATCGACTTACTAGGGCCTAATTGAAGTCAACTAGTTTGACTAAGTGGTTGTGATTATTTCAGGTTGTTCTAAATGAATCCAATAGATAAGAGCTACTAAGGTGTGGTGGTCATTTGGGTGCCTAACTCTTCAGCAGGGAATCATTCAGCATTCACAATATCAGATTGAAAAGCTACACATGTGTATGTTGCGATGACTTGGTTCCTGATCTCTGCATCAGAGCTGTTCGGATATCCATAGAGGCAGAGCAGGGAAAGATCCACTGAGAAAGTCCCATTATCTTATCACAGGGATAAGTGAATTTATAAAAAACATCTCTAAAGGGCACTGTTAACCATTTATTGTTTTCCTATGTTGGCTTCACTACTTCAGTCTTCTCTTGGGGTACGGGTCACTTTAACCCCCCCCCCCCTCCATAAACTCCCTTGCTAGTTTGTCCTGATAAAAATTTAGTATTACTACATAATGACTCTAGTACTCTACAGAGATCCTGCAATATGTATTAAACAAGACTCTTCAGTCTATTTGCTGTACTTCTGTTGGTCCCTCTTTTAGAGTGACATTTCTTTCATAATTTTCCATTTCAGCTTGCAAGCAGTTAAACTGTATGAATCTTCCAGCTGACAATATGAACCTTGACCCCGCAATGTTCATGAAACAAAAGATCAACCTGAGATTCTTAGACATGTCAGACTGCCCTCTATTAGACGACGACGGACTCCGGACGATCGCCACGAACTGTCCAGCGCTGGTCAACGTCTACCTGAGGAAGTGCGATTTAATAAGTGACGTCGGAGTGCAATACCTTTCTAACTACTGCCTGATGCTGCGTGAGATATCGCTCAGCGATTGCCCGAGAGTGACGGATCTAGGGTTACGTGAGTTGTCCAAGTTAGAGTACCATCTCAAGTATCTCAGTATCGCCAAGTGCGAATTTGTGACGGACATCGGCATCAATTTGATGGCCAAGAAATGCTCAAAGCTACGATACTTAAACGCGAGAGGCTGTATTTATCTAACGGACAAAGCTTTAGAGGCCCTTTCCAGAGGCTGTCGGAGACTCCGTTCTCTGGACGTTGGTAAGTGTCCCTCTATTTCGGACAGGGGATTAATATGTATCATAGAAAACTGTACAAGCTTACGGAAGCTAAGCCTGAAGGGCTGTATGTATGTTACAGATCGAACTGTTCGCCTCCTGGCCGCAAAATGTCCCGAACTGCAGCAGCTGAATATCCAAGATTGTGAGCAGGTGTCGAAAGAAGCCTACCATCTTCTGAAAAGATGCTGCAAAAAGTGTATCATTGAACACACTAACCCTTCATTCTATTGAGGAGAAAGAGAAAATCATCTTCTGTCGAGAAGTCAACGAGGAGGAAAAAGTTCGGATGAACACGATGAAGACAACGTGATGGATTTCTCCAGAAGCAGGTTTCCATCAGGTCTGTTTCGTTGGTCAACAGTAAACTTGTTTTTACCGCAAAGTTACCTTACCAATGTGTCAAGTAATATTTCTGTATGAGAACAAGTTTTTCTATCATAAGAAGTATTGTTAGCATAGCTTGATAAGCTTCTTAGCTAGTTTACTTGATTTGAGAAATGGTCACCAGTTTTCTGTACCTTTGTGACCATTGATAGTGTACACACACACACCCCTTGAAAGACAAAGGGCTTCAAAACTTGCCAAAGTATTTTGTACTAGAAACATTCCTTGTAATATTCTTAAAATCAGAGCATTGCTCATCAATCTGACATTCATGGCTTTTTTCAAGTTTCTTTAGTTTTAACGAAGAAACAAGAAATGTTTGGAAATTGTTCCTAATGACTGTTCTCGTAATTGATATAAAAAAGGAAAAAGGAAAGAAACGTTTGTGTAACTGTTTCAATCGTTCAGTTACAACTTTTGATGGTTTGATTAATTACTTGTTTTTTACTCTTGTTCAAATGTTAAACTTCTGTCCATTTATTTGTGTGAAAAGTTTTTAAGAGGCAGAGAGCAGCAGAGAGCAGTTTTCATTTTCACTCTCTTGTTTAATAGCTGAAATATTACAGTAAATACAATTTCAAAATGCTGTTAAGATTTAAGTAGGTGAACATCTATCCTGGGATGATAGGGTGGGTCTATTTTGCCCGAACAGTCTTATAAATACTTTCACAATTCAAACTGAGGGGATATAGGCACAGAGTTTTCTTCACGATCCTTAATAAAGGCAGTCATGCTCTGTTTTGTCGATTGGAGTTGAATAATGGCAGAGTCGTCACATATGTGGAAGTCTGTGTGTGTGTCATCTGTGTGTGTCTGTCTGTGTTTGGTAGAGTTCAGTTAGATTGAAATACAGCATCAGTGATACGTTACTTCCAGGTAACTGCTACATTGGATCGGGAAACTGTATTTTCAAATACCTCTTGAAGAATGGAATAGAAAATTATTTGTAATTTTTGTATTCGAGTAAAACACATGTGAAATACATGATAAGTTTTTTGGGGCTAAATAATTGTCTCAAATAGTAATGTTACGGACGGCATCTGCCATAGAAAGATAAATGAAGGCTATTACTGAGACAGTCATCAACAAACGTTTTACTGGAAATTTGATTGTTAAAGAAATTACTTCTCAACAGAGGACATTCATCGGCATATAGATAAGTTGTAAAGTGACAATGAGTAAAAAGTTTGTGGTGCTCTGGTGGGGGGGGGGGGGATAGATGGTACCGTTTTCTGCCATGAAATGAACTGGTTCTGAGCCTAATTTGAAAAAAGTGGAAGTTTAAAAAAAAAAGAGAAGTCAGGATGTTTACCATAGATTCCACTGAGTTCAGATATGTTACTTCTCAAATTAATGCCATAAATTTGCATTGATTTGTACACTTTTTTTATCCTGACCAAAGGCATGTCATATAATTTGGCATACCCATTGTCTAAGATATTCTAGCATGCGTTTGTAAGTTCAATAATTTGAATCCTCCTATTTAGTGGAGAAATAAATCATTTCAAACATTTGCAGACAAATTTGTGTCATGCCTCATTTGTTTCGCATTTGAAATTAATATCATTGTTACATCGATTTTGAGAACCACTAAATAAATCATTTTAGCCAAATATATATACAAAAAAAAAACAGAATGCAAAAATGCAGTGTGGTTTCGATGATGTAACATGAGCAGCTTTCTTCATGAATCTGATGTATAGTGAGGGTGTACAATATTCTTGATTTTAGTAATACAGTGAAAAACAGTGTGATGTGACAAGCAATAAATTCACAATGACACAGGCTTTCCTGAAATGACCATTCTCATCAACAGGCTTCTTGTAACAAATGTGATACATCAACAAAATATGACATCTGTCCTTGTTGATATAATGTGTAAAAAATAGTTTCACAATTTGACCCCAGGTTAACTCAAACGACAATTGACCTCCGCCCAAAACATTAGGCTTCTTGTACAATTCCCAATTGAATGGAAACCTGACTCAACTCGACTGTTAGAAATTGTGTATTGTTGGACATTGTGCTTGTACTATGACTGCTAACGAATTAGCCAGATTTAAGCTACTTTTTAGGCTTCATTCGTTCAAATCCGGCATGTAGCGGCGTTTCCCCCGCTTGTTATCGACAACGGTTTTTGCAGAGTGCAACTGTACACAAGTACGACAGCGTGGTCTTGACGAATGTGTAACCAATCACTGGAAAGGAATTTTGCATGTGACCTGCATGAGCACCAGTCATGAACAGCAAACAGGTGTTCGGTGCCAGTGCTCATCAGTCATAAGACTAATGCTTTCCATGACTATCAAACAAAATTGTCACGACAGTGGACTCTGTCGGGTCCAGTTCACTAAAGCTGAATGTAGCCAGCTTTCAAGTGAGTCAATCCAACAAGACATGTAATTATAGAACATAATAAGTAACCAGAATACAAAACTGCATTGAAGTTTCGATTACTTCATTGCAATAGACTTCTGCTTATTCACCAGAAACAGAGCTACTATAATATAAATGTCCTGATTTCTACCATGAGATAGGCTATCATGTTTAAATGGTTTCCAGTTTGACTGCTGGTGACCCAGATGACCTATGACCTCTACCAAAAGCAATTTTCTATTCAATATTTTTTCTATTCAATTTTTCTATTCTATTGAGTTTTTCTATTCAATTTCAATATAACGCATCCGCATGCCACTTATAAACAATCTCCATGCTTCCTAACTTGAGATATAGTGTTAACAAGGTTTTCAGTGTTTGACATCTGGTGACCTCAGATTACCTTTAACCTCCACGTTAAACAATAAACTTCTTCTCTATATGATTCATGCACATGCCAAGTATAACAAGATTTCCACAATTTGACCCCTGGTTATGCCACATGACCTTTGATCTCCACCAAAAATAATAAGGGTCTTGAACTCAACTGTCACAACTACGTACTAAATATCAGATTAGTCCAAGCTTTCCTTCATGAGATATCATGTTTACATGTTTTCACAATTTGACCTCTGGTGACCCCAAATGACATTTGCCCTCCCAGAAAACAATGATAGGGTTCATCTACCCAATGTGGTATTCCTACACACCAATTATGAAATTGGACCAAGTTTCCCTTCTTGAGATATCGTGTTTACAAGCAATGCTTCACACACACCCATCCGCCTGTATGCAGTCCTAAAAAGGTTATGATTAACATCGAAACCAAAACGCAGGATCAATAACATTCTTGCCCTGTGAAACTCCTGGTGTGATGAAGTCTTTCCTGGTTCTCCTCACAAATGGTATCCAGAGGTTCCAATACTCTCACTACTTTTTTGCTTGTAAAAATTTCCTCACTTAATTGAAATTTTGAGCAAAGTATATGGCAAGGAATCACAACTGGCTCTTTCCATATTTTTATAAGTGTCCTTACATTGTTAGGTTCAAATATTAGAAATGAGCATTATTTCTCAACAGTTGCAGTGGTTAGTGCATGGGCGCAGATCAGTCTTGGATAATGGTGGGTACGCGTGTCTGTTCTCTGATACTATGTAAGCGGAGCGCAACCATGGGTTCGCGCGTAGCTAACATGAATGTTTTTGGCAAATATGCATCCCAGATCGCCGGAAATAACACTTCCCAGACGCAATGATGCTCCCAAACCTCCTTAAGTTTTAGATCTCATGGCTTAGAAATTTAGTTTGGGGAAATACATGGGCGTCTGCAGAAAAAAAAAAATCAGGGGACATATAATCCAAGTAGACTTTTGTATACGATGGGTCTGGGGTCCTCTCCCAGAAAACAATTAAAGACTGCCGCAAATGCGATTTCCGTCCTATCTTTAACAACTGTGGATAAATATAATAAAATGAGAACTAGTGATAATTTAAGTTACATCGACTTATATGAATGCTGCTCCTGCATGCTCGTATATTCATCTTAGAAAGCTCATACGTCTCACAGTACGATGAAAAGTGTACTATAGTGTAGCAGGTTGTAAGGCCCAGTTTATTCTTACTTCAGAGACATATAATTAGAAACATCCAATTACTTTCCTTCCAAAATTTTATCTTCTCAAAATATTTCCCGAAATTGACCAAAACTTCAGGTAATTCAACTGAAAGTGGAAACACCGCAGGACGTGAAGCTAGCTCAAATTGCCAACAAACAGTGTGATTTGCTAACGATTGTTTTGTTCGCACTCAGTCCGTTTTGCTGACCACAATTTACCAGTCTCGTGTATAGATTATATTTCACATGATTGAATGTGTTAATACTTCAGCGGAGAAGTCACGCCTAACAGTGTCAATAGTAATAATTCTCGTTTTTTTTAGCATATCATTTGCACAATGTTGGATCAAACTGCGCCAAAGTTCAAAACAGGAGAATTTTAAATGCGGGGTTTGGTCAAGACAAATTGGTGGGGACACGGTATTTCATGTCCCCACCACTGAAAAAGAAGGTGGGGACGCGTCCCGCTGTTCCCACCAGGATCTGCGCCCATGGATTAGTGGTCTGTACCTGAAGAGCAAGACAAACTCAATGTCTAGGGTTCAAACCCCAGTGAAGTCAGTTTGCATTTCTGTTCTTATACCTCTTTCCTTCCGTTATGAACCTTTCAATATTAGAAACAAGCATTTTTTCTCAACAGATACAGGGGAGGTTTAGCATCAATTGAAAGTGAAGTTCTATAATTTTAGGCATGAAAAAGCCTTATAAATTATGCTGACATTAGAGTTATTTCTCTCTCATTATTGTGTAGCACTGCCTATTACATTTAATATGTGATTAATTGCTATGATGTGGAGAGGAGGGTGGTAAGGGGAAGGATTGGGTTGGTTAGTGCGTTTTCATTTCCACAACAGTTGAAGATGTCATTACCCAACGGTGTTGGTTAAATATATACAATTTTCTTTACCGAAGTGGGTAGAGTAACACTTTTTTTTTGAATCATTTAAATTCTTTTGATTGCCTACTTGCTAAAGTAATGGTCAAGGCAACGTTTCCTGAATCTGCTTAACTCATTTCGCGGCGCGGTTGGGGTTGAAAACTATTAATATACAACAACCAGTTTAAAACAACAGTATCGGGCAGTATGTTATGACCCTCCGTTCCATTTTTGAAGAAAAAAATTATGATTAAAACATGGAACGTTTCTATCGCTTAGCATACAACTTCCGAGGAACAACACAAAACCGGAAAACATTTATGAATAAAGGTTTGATTTGACTGCTTTGAAATCACGTATCACTGGCAATATGCGTCGAGCGCCCTCTATCGGCCTCTTCTTTCGCTTTGTTTGCAACTTCCGAGGAACAATAGAAAACCGAAAAACTTTTAGCACGAACAAAAGATTCTCAAACCTTTGTTCGTCCTAAAAGTTTTTCGGTTGTCTATTGTTCCTCTGAAGTTACAAACTGACCAAAAAAGAGGCCGATAGAGGGCGCTCGACGCATCTTGC